>MJUU01010793.1:161133-179699 GCA_002080025.1 Modiolus philippinarum
TTACCCATCTTGTAATTGTTGATTGAAGTGGCTATTGTTTTTGCTTGACTGTATATTGACCGATCTTTGTAATTGTTGATTGTAAAGGCTTTTGTTTTTGCTTGAGTGTATATTGACCCATCTTGTAGTTGTTAATTGTAGTGGGTTTTGTTTTTTGCGTGACTATTTATTGACCCAGCTTGTAATTGTTGATTTTAGTGGGTTTTGTTTTTGCTTGACTGTAAATTGACCCATCTTGTAGTTTTTGATTGTAGTGGCTTTTGTTTTTACTTGACTGTAAATTGACCCATCTTGTAGTTGTTGATTGTAGTGGCTTTTGTTTTTACTTGACTGTAAATTGACCCATCTTGTAGTTGTTGATTGTAGTGGCTTTTTTTTTTGCTGGACTGTATATTGACCTATCTTGTAATTGTTGATTGTAGTGGGTTTTGTTTTTGCTTGACTGTATATTGACCCATCTTGTAGTTGTTGACTGTAGTGGCTTTTGTTTTTGCTGGACTGTATATTGACCTATCTTGTAATTGTTGATTGTAGTGGCTTTTTTATTTTCTTGACTGTATATTTATCCATGTTGTAATTGTTGATTGTAGTGGCTTTTTTATTTGCTTGAGTGTATATTTACCCATCTTGTAATTGTTGATTGTAGTGGGTCTTGTTTTTGCTTGACTGTATATTGACCCATCTTGTAATTATTAATTGTAGTGGATTTTTTACTTGCTTGACTGTATATTGACCCATGTTGTAATTGTTGATTGTAGTGGCTTTTTTATTTGCTTGACTGTATATTGACCCATCTTGTAATTGTTAATTGCAGTGGCTTTTTTATTTGCTTGACTGTATATTGACCCATCTTGTAGTTGTTGATTATAGTGGCTTTTTTATTTGCTTGACTGTATATTGATCCATCTTGTAATTGTTGATTGTAGTGGCTTTTTTATTTGCTGACTGTATATTGACCATCTTTGTAATTGTTGACTGTAGTGTACAGTTTGTATTGTATGACTGCAGTATAATAATGTTCTAATTGACTGCAGTGACTTATTTTTTATTTGTTTGACGTAGGTTTATTTTTTTTTGTATTTGTTTGACTCTAATGAACTAGATGTGATTTGGTGGAGTGACCTGTTTTGTATTACTGTACAAGAACATTTAGTGATATGTTGAATGTATCGTATTGTATCGTTTTGTATTTGGTTGACTTCTATGACATGCTTTTGTTTGTTTGACTCTATGGAATTATTTAGTGTTTTGGTGAAGTGACCTGTTTTGTATTACGTTTGGTATATGTTTAACCGTATCGTTCCGTTTTATACTTGGTTGACCTTATCACCTATTTCACTGTAGGTAATTGTTTTGGATTTGCTTAACTGTAGTTAACTGTTTTATTTGTGTTGACTGTAGTGTCCTGTTCTGTATTTAGTGACTGTAGTGACCTAGTTTCTACTTGTTTTTGGTCATATATTTTGAATTTGTTTGACTGTAATGCAATAGTTATATTTGCTTGACTGTAATGATTTGTTTTGTATTTGTTTTACTGTAGTGTCCTATTTGTATTTGTTTGAGTGTTGCATTTTATTGTATTTGTTTGACTGTATTTTGTATTTAATTGACGGTATAGTGACATTTCTTGTATTTGCTTGACTTAGGTGAACTTTTTTGTAATTCTTGACTTGTATTTGGATGACCGGATAGTGATCTACTTTACATTTGCTTGGCCTAAGTGACCTGCTTTGCATTTTTTACTGTAGTTTTGTTTGTTTGCATACAGTGTCCTGTTTTGTATTTGGTTTACTGTAGTGACCTCCTTTGTATATTTATTGCTATGTTTTGTTTTGTATATGTATTGATGTAGTAGCCTGTTTTTAATTTGAATGACTGAATAGTGATCTGTTTTGTATTTGTTTGACTTTAGTGATCCTTTTTGTATTTGCTTGACTGTAGTTATCTGTTTTGTATTTTTTACTGTTGTTACCGGTTTTATATTTCGTTGACTTCGTGACCTGTTTTGTATTTGTAACACTGCATATTGAACTGTTTTGTGTTTGTTTGAGTATGGTGACCTGTTTTGTATACCTATTGGACTGAAATAAACTGTTTGTAACTTTAAGTTCGTAATGCCATGTTGTATTTGTTTGATACTCTGACTACTTTTTTTATTTGTTTGGCGGTATGGTAACCTCTTTTGTATTTGTTTTTCGTTAAGCGTTTCACTGTAGGTACCCATGTTGTATTTGTTTGACTGAACTGTCCTGTTTGAATTTGCTTGACTGTAGTGTCCTGTTTGTATTTGTTTGACTGTAGTGTCCTGTCTGTAATTGTTTGACTGTAGGTATCCATGTTGTATTTGTTCAACTGTAGGTACCAATGTTGCATTTGTTTGACTGTAGGTACGCATGTTGTATTTGTTTGAATGTAGTGTCCTGTTTGTATTTGCTTGACTGTAGTGTCCTGTTTGTATTTGTTTGACTGTAGTGTCCTGTTTGTATTTGTTTGACTGTAGTGTCCTGTTTGTATTTGTTTGACTGGAGTGTCCTTTTTGTATTTTCTTGACTGGAGTGTCCTGTTTGTATTTGTTTGACTGGAGTGTCCTGTTTGTATTTGCTTGACTAGAGTGTCCTGTTTGTATTTATTTGACTGTAGTGTCATGTTTGTATTTGTTTGACTGTAGTGTCCTGTCTGTATTTGTTTGACTGTAGTGTCCTGTCTGTATTTGTTTGACTGTAGGTACCTATGTTGTATTTGTTTGACTGTAGGTGTCACTGTTGTATTTGTTTGACTGTAGTGTCCTGTTTGTATTTGACTGTAGTGTCCTGTGTGTATTTGACTGTAGTGTCCTGTTTGTATTTGTTTGACCGTAGTGTCATGTTTGTATTTGCTTGACTGTAGTGTCTTGTTTGTATTCGTTTGATTGTAGTGTCCAACTGTCTCTATTTGTTTGACTGTATGTATACGTGTTATATTTGTTTGACTGTAGTGTCCTGTTTGAATTTGCTTGACTGTAGTGTCCTGTTTGTATTTATTTGACTGTAGTGACCTGTTTGTACTTGTTTGAATGTAGTGTCCTGTTTGTATTTGTTTTACTGTAGTGTCCTGTTTGTATTTGTTTTACTGTAGTGTCCTGTTTGTATTTGTTTGACTGTAGTGTACTGTCTGTATTTGTTTGACTGTAGTGTACCGTCTGTATTTGTTTGACTGTAGGTACCCATGTTGTATTTGTTTGACTGTAGGAACCCATGTTGTATTTCTTTGATTGTAGTGCCCTGTTTGTGTTTGCTTGACTGTAGTATCATGTTTGTATTTGTTTGACTGATGTGTCCTGTTTGTGTATGTTTGACTGTAGTGTCATGTTTGTATTTGTTTGACTGCAGTGTCCTGTTTGTATTTGTTTGACTGTAATGTCCTGTTTGTATTTGTTTTACTGTTGTGTCCTGTTTGTATTTTCTTGACTGTAGTGTCCTGTTTGTATTTGCTTAACTGGAGTGTCCTGTTTGTATTTGTTTGACTGTAGTGTCCTGTTTGTATTTTCCTGACTGGAGTGTCCTGTCTGTATTTGTTTGACTGTAGTGTCCTGTTTGTATTTTCCTGACTGGAGTGTCCTGTTTGTATTTTCTTGACTGTAGTGTCATGTTTGTATTTGTTTGACCCTAGTGTCCTGTTTGTATTCGTTTGACCGTACTGTCATGTTTGTATTTGCTTGAATGTAGTGCCCTGTTTGTGTTTGTTTGACTGTAGTGTCCTGTCTGTATTTGTTTGACTGTAGCGTCCTGTGTGTATTTTCCCGACCGAACTTACCTTTCCTTTATTCGTTTTGACTTTGGGGCCGTGATTGTATTTTCTTGACTGAAGTGTTCTGTTTGTATTGATTTGATTGTAGTGTTCTGTTTGTATTTGTGTGACTTCAGATACTTGTTTTGTAACTATTTGACTGTAGTTTTCTATTTTTTTTAGTATTTTGTTTGCAATGACCAATTTTGTATATGTTTTGACGGATTCGGCCTTAAGTTGTATTTCATGTTCTGACTTACTATAGTAATCGAATACTTATTTGTGTTGTGCGACTGTTCAGTGAACTATTTTGTATTTGTTTTATAAATTGTCATAGGGCTTTGTCTCAATTTTATGTACCACGCATTTCATTTTCTATCTTTTTCATGGTTTGTCTTTTGGGATGTGTGGCCTAGTGTTACAATTGTAGCCTCTCCTCTGTGGTGTGAGGAGCCTTGGCGGACTCATAGTTAAGGTAATTGTTCTGTACACTACAATCGCTTTATCTTATAACCTTTTAGTATGAGGAGCCTTAGTGACCTAGTGGGAAGGTAGTTTACCTGTACAATCGTTGTAGCCTATCATTCTATTGTGTGAAGAGCCTTGGTGACCAAGTGGTTAAGGTAGTTTCCAGTTAAATCATTGTTGCACACCTGTGGTGTTACGAACCTGGGTGACCTAGTGGTTATGGTTAATTACCTGTATAGTCACTGTAGCCTTTATATCTGTTTTTAGGAGACTTGTGGCTTAGGGTTTGGGTAGTTAGTTTAGCTAAACAGTCACTGTAACTATTACCCTTGTGGTGTTAGGGGCCTAGGTGGCCTAGTGGTTAATGTAACTAGTTTATTTTTACAATCACCCAAGTCCATCATCTCTGTGGTGTAAGAAGCCTAGGGGGCTAAATGGTCAAGGTTGTTAGTCTACCTGTCAGTTACTATAACTTATCAACTAATAAACTTTGCTTTGATGATGAAGAACAACAAGAGTTGTTCCCTTGCTTGGATTGACCATGTATTTGTAGATACTTTGCCTCATGTGCATTTAATCCATTTTCTTTATTTATTTTATGAAGGGCTTGCGTTGCCTAAAGGTTACGGTAGTTAGTTAACTTAACAATCACTATAGCCTATCACCTCTGTGGTGTAAGGGGCAAGAATGGTCAGGAGGCAGAGTAATTAGTTCACCTGAACAATCATTATTGCCCGTCATCCAAATCTATGGTGTCAAAGACAGAGGTATTATTATGTGACTCATTTGGCTCTGCTTAATATATAATGTATTAGAAGTATATAAAAACTGTACAATTTTTACCGTCACTGCTTGCATGATACTGTTCTTAAATTATTCATTGCACATACAATACTGCATTCAGGACCAGAGAAAGGTTATATTCATTTTAATTTTTGTAACACTTTTATAGCTTTCATTTTTCTGGTATACTACATTATTTCCTTATAAGTCATCAGCATTATTGGTGTGAAACTTTACAGGAATTAAGTTTTTTGTTCTGTTGTAACCTGGACTTGACAATGAAATCCGCTCAAAACGGTGCTAACGGGCCTCTTGAACTTGATATAAGGTGTGAGCGGAGCTCATTGTTGAAGGTATCATGGTGACTTCATGACGAAAAGTGGTAATAAAAGAGGTAATAAAAGAAAGAGAAATGCGGGTTTATGTGAAATATATAATGCAAATAACAGTGGCCATGTACCTTTTGCATGATTCTGATTTTAGCAAATGATGGCATTGAGGATTCCACTGGAAGACATGAAATATGCAACTCCGGCTCCAACTCGACTTAAACTTGAAATTTAGTATTATCTCAAACTCGGACTCATTAATCCAAACTGCCTAGGATGTTTATCTTATTAATGTTATTGAAAGCTATTAAGCGATTTCATGAAAGCTTGTATTGAGAAATCTTGTGAACTTGTATGCGAACAATTCCAAAGAAAATCATGAATAAGACCAATATTTCTAATGGGTCTATTTATGAGCAATTTAATCTTAACCAGCAAAGTGTCAGCAAATCCATCTGGCTACTTGAATGTTGGCCATGAACATGACATATACTTCCGGTCTACCCAGGTATGGACCTAAATCAGCATTACTTTGACCATATCATATCTAGTTGCAAACACTCCGATTGTCATTGAAGCACTATCTACACGGTGTCTAAAATTATCAAAATTTTCACGATAAAAGAGATTATCAATGAAAAAGTGTATAAATGTAACAGCTTCCGCGTGTAAGTGAAGCAAATCCGTGTGTTTATTTAATCATCAGGTGTATTGATATGATAGAAAGTGATATTTCATATATCTGATTAAATTGAATCATCTATAAAATGACACTTTTTCACAGCCATGGAAAACTGACTACTTAGTACCTTCATGGAAATCTGTTGATGTCAAAAACAACGGCAATAGAATACCGAAGGAACGAAGCACAAGATTACATAAATCAAAGTCCAGAGACAAGGCAAAAGCAAGAACACCAGAAGACAGCAGATCAAAGACACTACATGCCCACAAAACACACAAACACTACAAATACAACACAAAAAACTAAAGCCCTTTCAGTGTCAACTCTCAAAATAAAGAGTGACCATTATTTTTTCATTCATTATCGAAACATTCAACATTTATTTTTCCTAAAATGCTTTTATGACCAAAGTTTATGTATTTTTTATTTTTTTTTTTAATTTGATTCTTTTTTTACGTGACTTCATCGTTAATGAATTATTGGTTCTATTTCATCGCTTTTTTTCAATTTTATACAAAATCACAGTACTCATGTTCAAGATTTAAAACAAAAAACACAAAAATCCAAAAGCACCATCCCAATGTTATTTCATGATAATTGGTAAAAAAAACTGTACAAATATACAAAAATTTACAATTTACCAAACATTGTTGGCCACAGGTGTGTCGATTTGGTTACAATATTGCTGTTTTAAACTATGACAAATTATTTTACGATTTCACACAATTAAAGATGATCTAGCCAAAACAGAATTTGCATTTAGTGTATGTTTGGGCTTTAGGAATTAGTAACAAATTGTATTTTTGAGTGTCTCTTTGAGAATTAAGCTACTAAAGTTTAAGGTTAACTGCGACTCTTTAACAAGCCACTTTTACATTCTTTTCTAAAATTTCTTCGCAGTCTACAACAACGGGAAACGCACCAAAATACATGATTTTAAATAAAGAACTTACAAATTACCTTTATCAGAATTACCATATGTTCAAAGTTTACACCTTAAATTTGACAATTAAGCATAAACAATCTTAAAACAAGGTGATACTTTAACTTTGTTCGGATTAAAATTTTTCATTAAATTGCAGATGTAAAGCGAAATTAAAGAACCGACATAACCAGGATTAAGATCAAAGAAGACCTCGACGTGACAGAAGAGGGTGGCAATACACGTTTGTTTTATTTGCAGGATTAAATACTTCATAGAAGTAAAGGATATTCTTACACATAAAGAGCCAGGATCCAGTATATGAATGAGATATATCCAAATCCTTAGAACAATAACAAATTAGTTCTGTAGTACGTTATCTGTTCCTCGTTGTAATTTCTCATTTCAACTATTTTTATTAACTTAAATTGGAATAAAACAGGATACGACTTGTAGTATCATAATTTGGTTCAAAGATTATCCATACTGCATGCTTAAATATCTAATATTTGAAAAAAATACAGAAGAGTTGCAACTTAGCGTATTAGCAATGAAAGGATATGGAGTAAATGAACATGAGACAAAGTCTCTACAAATTCATGGTAAAGCCAAGCAATGGAACTCTTTTATTGTTGTTCTTCATCTTGGAGTCACCATGAGACCTTCAATAATGATCTTTACTCATGCCTCATAGAAAGTTCAATACAGCCCGTGGCACACGTTTGAGCGGTATGCACTCACATCAATGTCTTATTTAGCCCATGGATGTGAGATCTTCAACAAACATAGATTTATCTGGCAATGTGCTCTTACTTTCGCATATACAATGTATATAATCAAACCTAATAGGTAATTTACTATAGCTCCATTATCGCACGCAAAAAATTTGAAGGCATTTGTAATTTACACATTTAAGGTAGAAAATTTATGCAACAAGGAACAATTTAGTAAATATCTATTTCATTTATTTATATTTTATAAACAGAATGATGTAAATATACCAAAACAGTTGAATGTTTGAGCGTCCCTGGTTTCCAGAGGCTATGTTTACAGAGGTAACTGTGTCCGTCCATATATAGGTGGCGTTTAGGGGAATAACCTGTCTGCGGTGGGTAGTCTGGTCAAAATGCGGAAAGCCTGACAGCGAACCATTGCAGACAAACTGCCAGAAGAAACGCAACGTTAAAAATACCTCTCGTATTCTTCAAAAAGGGGTCGTACAGATGGCAAAATTTATTGTCCTTGCCTATTTCATCCATTTCTAGTGGCAATAAACTCGTTGCATCGGTTGTCACATCCAGTCTTATTAGTTTTGTCTGAAATAAGTGAGTTGATAAAATTGCTCTCATCCTGATATAGCTGAGGTACTGCACACTGGACTTTAAAACTAACTAGTCAATCAATAAAGCAAATATCATTTTATTAACCGATAAGTCGCTAAATAAACAATATGAAACTCGACTGCTTTTCGGTCTATATTTTTTGGAACAACTTACGCTATTACCCTGAGGGCTATTAATGATTTACTACATACTAAATTGCTAACTGCTATTCATCAACTGAGTCTAAAGAGTGTTTATATCAAATACTTGAATTTTTGAAACATTTACAAGCATGGATATTCCGCAAGCACAAATATTCTCGGTTGCCATAACTCAGTCTGTCTTGCTTCAAAAGAATAGAACATGTCTCTTTCGTCTTCAATACTATAAAATTATGACAGCATTTTTATACCCTGATAAAATTAGAGTATAAATTGCAACCAAATATAGAATAAACATACACAAACAGTGATTAATAAATAAATATAGCCAAAAACATATTAAGTGGTAACATGTAACAATTACAAACAGTTTCTACTTCTCCTCTTGCACCTGTTATGAAACCCGGATACTGCTTAGTCTATATGCCGTTTGCCTTGTATAGCTTAACTTTTTAACTTAAACTACAAATAATTCCAAGCATGTATTTTACTAGCAAGAAATAGTCAGATCTACAAAGATATTGTGGCAATAAAAAGCAGTTTGATAATTTCATTGATAAAAACCAACAGAGTTTGTGTTTGTGTTCTATAACTAAACCATGCAACAGATTGCAATATATCTTGTTTCAAAGGTAAACATTTCTTGAAACATATGTGTCTGCACATAGTAAATATTACATGCTATGCTTCAATTTTATACAGAATAAAGGTGTAGAAATTTAAATCGTTCCATTATCAGCCTTGTTCCGGTTTGTATGTTATATGAGGGGGCTTATATTTGTTGCGAGTTTAGCTGTATCATTGTATCTGGTATTTGGGTGAATAATGCCTCACACTGTAATTGGGTGGGTTCGTGTCTCGTGTTTTAGCTGTATAATTGTATCTGGTAGTTGGGTAAATAATGCGTCATGCTGTAATTGGTGGGTTCGTGTCTCGTGTTTTAGCTGTATTTGACAATTGTGTTCGGTTATTTTGTTATTACTCTCATTTGTTAATTGCAGTTGGACGAGTTCGTGTCTTGTGTATATCAGTTGTGTTTGTTACTGGTAGTTTGACGAGTTCCTGTCACGTGTATATCAGTTGTGTTTGTTACTGGTAGTTTGACGAGTTAGTGTCTTGTGTATATCAGTTGTGTTTGTTACTGGTAGTTTGACGAGTTATATAGTGTCTCGTAGTCAGTTGTAATGACGAGATCGCTACTTGAGTTGCTTTTATATTAGCTACTGGAAGTTGGACGAGTTCGTGTGTCGTGTTTAGTCGCATGTCTCTGGTAGCTGAGTAGGTATGTTTCTCATGATTTAGTTGTGTTTATTATTTATATATTTGAGTGAGTTCGTGTCTCATGTTTCAGTTCATATCCAATGTTTCATTTGTATTAATGCCTTGTAACTGGGTTGTCACAAAATGATCAGAGATTATTAATTCTTCGAGCATTCCTATTACTTTCAGAGATGGCCTCGTTGCAAGATCAAAATGAATTCCGTTTGAAATAGAAAAGGAACATTATTCGCATCTCCTAAAAATCTCATGTCAGCATAACTGTTTAAGTTCTGTATTGATTACCTCCCCTATATCTATGGCGATGTGATGTTAACAGGACTAATGTGATATGCAGTAGCCCAGTAAAATGTAAACTGATACGCTGGGTAGGTTGTAACGACATGTAAGGGTTAACACATTATTGTTATAAGGATTACCCATAATCCTTTTATTATTGTTCAAATAAAATGTAAGCGACAAAGCATACTAATTATACCATCAACCTATACACACGACACAACATGAAGTGAAGCGAGCTTTGTTCGACAAAACCAACTTAATCAAAAATTTAAATTTTAAAACAAATACTACTTTCATAGGGACAATGAATGCTTCGGATGGACAGGACATATGCTTGTTACAATTGAAGAATACCCCAAAATACTTCAGAAAAAAAAATGATACCGAAAATTATTCAAAATTTTTGATAGCTCGGTGTTGCCCAAAAGTCGGTAATCCGGTGACCAATTACAGCCTCGTTTTATAAAATACAATTGCAGCAAAAAAAACAAAAACAAAAAAACAAAATACGAAAAAAAAAAACAAAACAAAACAAAACAAAAACAAAAAACAAAAAAACAAAAAACAAAAAAAACAAAACAAAAACAAAAACAAACAAACAAACAAAAAAAAAACATTATAGAAATGAATTTAAGATGTTAATGTATTTTTTTTTAAACTTTTTAATACATAAACAATGAAAGGATATGGAGTAAAGGGCGACTGACATTTGCGCAAATTTACCTGAAAAACGGAAGGACATTTGCGCAAATCAAAAGTGGACATTTGCGCAAAGGAAATGTGGACGTTTGCGCAAATGATTTTTAGTTACCTGTTGTCAGTTAAAAGTCCGTATGCCCAAATTAGAAACAGTTATTGATCAACAGACTGTCAGCTCCATTCCTAGAACTGAAAAGGAAATAAATTGAAAGTCTTTTTAAAAAGCCTGGCGCATATACATCAATGATGAAATGTTACGACTGCACTTCATTACTATCATGGGTCACATATTCTAAGCAAGAACAGACTTATTAATAGCTTTTTAAACTGTAAATATTTCTAGTTTTATGTTTTAACATTAGTTTGCGTTATATTTGAGAAACGTAACAAATATTTAGGAACTTGGAGGAGGTCATATAAATAAATAAAAAAGATATGATAAATACAGATTTGGGCTATTGAGTCAAAACTAGTTAAAAAGAAGTCGGTTATCGTTTGCGCAAATGGCCACTTTTCGTTTGCGCAAATGTCCTCTTTTCGTTTGCGCAATTGTCCTTGTTCTTTTGCGCAAATGTCCTAACTTTTTTCGCAAATGTCCATCGCCTGGAGTAAATGGACATAAGACAAAGTCTCTGCAAATTAAAGACAAGGTAGAACGAAGAAAAGGAATAACGCTTTTTTATTGATCTTCATGTTGAAGTGACCATAAGACCTTCAACAATGAGCTTATTATATATATATCTTTCATTTTAGTTCTTTTTTTTCCTTTTCACGTTAACCGGGTGATTCAAAATTTAAGTTTGAACGTATTCAGTATATTTTATCAAAGTAAACTTGCATTTAATAATTGAATGCATTATTTTGAAGTTTCATTGGGGTTTCATTTGGGGTATGAAAGTGTTGACCGCAGCACATTTTTAATGAAGCGCGGTAGCCCTTCATGTTGGAAATGTGCGCCCGGTCAACACTTACATAATCCCTATGAAACTTCAAAATAATGCATTCAATTCTTATAATTACATTTTAAAATAAAATCATAAAAACAAATTTTATTAAAAAGATATTATATGTACAATGGGATGATTATTTTACTAATTCATTCGCCACGTGGTCGTATGATCAAATGTGTTTCATGGGAATTGCAACTTCACATTGATGTGCCACGTGAGCGATGTTCACCTATCAAATTGACGGAATTCAAATGAATATTCATGAAATGTAATTAATGATATATTGTATTGAGAAAATAACACAGTAATTTAGCAACTGAACAACACTTTCAAAGGAAATAAGGGCAACAAGAATAGTAATATTCGTATGTCTATCAGTAAGAACATATATATACTATTACTATTCTTGTTGCCCTTATTTCCTTTGAAAGTGCTGTTCAATTGCTTGGTTCTCCCATGTATTTGTAGAAACTTTGTCTCATGTCCATTTACTCCATATCCTTTCATTGTTCACCTGATTATCAAATAATTATTGAAAAGCACACTCGGTAATCCATTAATCGCCAATAAATCACCGATAATCCGGTAATCAAGAAATCCAAGACTCAAAAGTTCCCAGTAGAAAATGGTAGACTGCAAAATATTGAACTTAAAATAGAAAAATGAGCTTCATATAATTTAGTCAAATGAACTAAAGTAACAAATTCCATTACATCCTGGCATGCCAATTTTTCACTCTAAAACTTTTAATACCAAACCAATTTTAAAGTACATGTAGATGTCAAATTTAGTTGTAGTACAATTTGGAAATTTGACCAAAAATAGAAAAAAAAGAATCTAGAGGATCTCAAAATCCTGTAGTTCACCTGGTCCAAAACTATCATAGACAACAACCTCAATGCTAAAGGGTCTCATTTTCTAGTGTGATAATAAACCTAGATATAATAGGGCACACTGTGTCAGAGTGGATGATCTTTGTATGTGTTTTCCCATAGGGTCCAATTTTCAACTAAGTTCCCCGCTGGTGGCCATCTAGGATCTGATGGGACTTGCCGGACACATTTTTAAAGGGGACCAACAAAGGACAGTTTTGACCAAGTATGGTTTCAATTGGACAAGTAGTCTCATAGGAGAAGATCTTTGAATGTGTTTTCCATAGGGTTTTATGTTAAACCATGGAGGTATAATCATAGATTGTACCTCCATGGTTAAACTAAGTTCCCCACTGGCAGCCATCTTTGGATCTGATGGGGACTTGCCGGACACATTTTTTCAAATGGGTCCGAATTAGGACAGTTTTGACCAAGTATGGTTCCAATTGGACAAGTAGTCTCAGAGGAGAAGATCTTTGAATGTGTTTTCCCATAGGGTTCAATGTTGAACTATGTTGTCCGCGGGCGGCCATATCTTGGATCTGATGGGAAATTGCCGGACATATTTTTCAAAGGGGACTAACTAAGGACAGTTGTGACCAAGTGTGGCCCCAATTGGCCAAGTAGTCCCAGAGGAGAAGATCTTTGAGTGGGTTTTCCCATATGGTCCAATGTTTAAAAAACAGTTCCCTGCTGACGGCCATCTTGGATGAGGCCAACAATTTCCATCATGAGAATAAAATGTAGTCCTTGACATACTAAGCATTTTTGCTTTAAATCTTAACATCTATCTCAAATCTTTATTGAAATACAAGGCAAAATGTATGGTGTTACAAAGAATTTGACCAACAAAGGGCAATAACTCCTCTATACATATTCAGATTTTCTTCAAAATCTCTAGGTATGCTGAACGTTTTTGCAATTTAAAGTTGACCTCTATCTGTTAAAGTTTTTTTGATAAAAAATAAAAAAATATTAAAATTTTGAAAATTTCGCAGAAAAAGGGCAATAACTCCAAATCGGGTTTCCAGATTTTCTTCAAAATTGCAGGGCATGTAGATCTTTTCATGCTGACCACGTTTACCGCGTCTCAGATTTTTGATATCTGTAATGGTTTTTGAGTTATTTGACAAAAACAGCAATTTAACCTTATGTGCTATTTATAGTAGCGGCAGCCATGTTGTTTGGTCCTCGTACTAATCGAAAACAATTTTGAATCTAGAAACCCTGGAAATGATTCAGGCCAAGTCTGCTTTAAATTTGCGTAGCGGTTTGAGAGGAAAAGATTTTTGAAAAAAAAGTTTACGACGGACGGACGCCAGGTAATGACAATAGCTCACAGGGCATTTTAGGCCAGGTGAGCTAAAAAGAAAAAAAACAAGCAATCAGCTTTATAATTTTTTGTGATCCAGTCTGACTTCGTTATTGTATATTATATATGTATCTGTATTTTCTCTGGACCGTTACTCTATTGATTTATGAAAAATACATATTTATATGGAACAATATACTTTATTTAAAAATGCACATTTTTACCCGTAAGGATTGAAAGCACGTATAAATATACAATATAAACAAACAAAATCTTTCAAAATATTGTCTGTGGTGAAGTTTTCAATTATTTATCCATATTCCCCAGTAAAAGCGACTTTTTAATATTGGAGCAACATATTGCAAGTGAACCGATAGCAACAATATTTTAGCAAGTTTCATTGCTTTCAATAATTTTCAATTGAAAAAAAAAAAAAAAAAAAAAAAAAAAAAAAAAAAAACTTTTCCCGCACGTGTACATGTACCTTACCTTTCAACGAAGATAAGTTTAAAAGGGACTTTAACTTCTAATTAACCGATTTCATCCGCCATTCTACATTTGTATTTAGCACTTTTCTGGTTGTCACGGAGACATTTATATATGATATTCCCACGGTATGGTAGGAATTTCTATTAAACTTAATTTGAATTATACTGAAACATTGCTGGCGGAAAAGGCCAAAACAATTGAATGAAAAAGTCAAATTAACCCTTATGTCCCAATTTCGTGATAACGACCTTAAATGTTAAGACCATCTTATGAAGACACCTTAAAAGGCCCCTTGAACATGTAATAAGACTTGTTCGCCCTTGATTAAAGCAGACCGGGAAAATATAGCAGCAACCATCTATCTCCAGGAAAATATGATAAAGTAAAAAAAAAAGATATGGTGCTATATATATATAATAACTCAAATTAATTTATACAACGCGAATGAATCTGTCGCTTCTAAATGCTTTGCTTTTCGAGTTGAGAGATGACAGTTGTTTTGTTTAACAGGAGATTCGAGTAAACACAAATTAAAGATTCTTATATCAAACCAAGAATCCCGGATAGTTTGAATCCTTTATCGTGTCGTCGATATGGCTGTCATATCAGTTTGAAATATTTTTTATACGGTGGCATGTGGAATCAGTTATAGAATTATGTTCTCTATATATGTCAGTTATGCTGTAATTTTTTTTATTCTTGAGGGAATTTTCCTACATCGTTATACTTCAATACTTTCAAATTTTGGCATTTTATCATTTTTTGTAATTTTACTAATGCTATTCCGAACACCTGTTTATAGTGCCCACATTTCACTATTTTGTACTGCTAAGTCATCTGTCAATCGACTTGATGAGTGCCTTATGCTTGTCTATACTTGTAATTGTCCACTATAGCTTGAGACAGTTGTAGTGCTTTTGTTGGGCAACAGACGACAGTAATTTTGCCAGTTGAATTCATGTTTTTTGACGATCCCGCATCCATGACCAGTAAAGACATGGATGTAGCATTTTTTATAGGAACCGTCTTGAGCTTACTATAAGGTTTAAACAAAGCTCCTTGATGAAGTCCTCATGGTGACCAAAAAAGCGATGTTCCATTGCTTGGTTCTATATATACACCATATATTGTACAGACTTTGTCTTAAGTGAATTTAATCCATATCCCTTCATTGTTTATTTTATATAGTTGGTATTCGCTTATAGATTATTTTACTATAGTGGATGCTCGTAAAGCACAAGAATTTGTTGTACAAGAATATCTGAAAAGAATTTCAAATCATATACCAATAGGAATTCCTGAGGTCACACAGAACAATCAAAACAAACTATCATAATATCACAAATATTTTACGAAAAGATATGGAGTAAATGAACATGAGACCATAACACATATGTTAACTCCAACTGCAATAATTTTAATGAGCTGTGTGGCCATTTCGGAAATAAATTCCTCTTCAGCAGCACTAGAACCCAAACATAGGAAATCCATAATGTCAAAATATGCTTAAAATGCATAAAACCAAACGATATCCGAATAATCAGTAATATCAAATATAGCTTAGGACAAAACTGCGACGGGGGAGTTAAAGCTTAGGTTTTAAAATTTATAAAAAAATAGATAATGCATTCGACACAAAAACTAAAACTTTATAAAATGACCGGTGACAAAAATGTGTGATGTATGTTACTTCGTAAGGAAGTATTACCATAATGTCCGAGGAGAACAACTCGTGTAGCCTTCTGGCTGTTTGAAATCCTCCAAAAAAGACACAAAGCATTAAATTGAATTTTCTACCATTCAGTGCAAATTTTACCGTTAATACGACCACAAATATATTCAAATAAATAATAAAATGTACCTGTTAAAATAACACAGATACCAAAATTATCGGTTTCTCGGCACAAAAGTATCAGTTTTGGAGGAAAAAATCACAACCATGAATTGCAAATATGTTAATGTTTATTTGGTTTTTACGGTGGTAGGTTTTAATGTTTGCAAATAAAGATTTCATGTTTTTGACAGGCTTATTTTTGTTCAATAAATATATTTATGCATGTAAACAATATCATATTTCGTATGAGAATGGTACTGTTCAGTCTTCATATCATTAACAGTTTTTGCTGCTTTAGAAAACCGAAGTTACTATTTATTTAGTTTCTTCATATGACCATTTCGACAACTCATGTCTCTTTAGTGCAGATCAAATCATTACATTTGGGAGACCGATTGATCAATGTACCAAACAACCAAGTCATCTTTTCCATATTTAATTAATTGCAGAAAAAAAATTAAAAAATATGATAGAGATTCATTACAAAAATGATTTGAATGAAAAACCAAAAATGAGGTAAAAACAGAGCAATGCAAGAGGGAGTTGTTCCTTATAGTTTTATGGAACCTTCTATATTTTGTTTCAAAATAGAATCAGATCCGAAGTACTGACTTCTGGGTCGGGGAATATCCTCTGGAACTAGCAGTCTACCAGCAGAGGCATCAGCCCAGTTGTAATAAATAACAAAATACCGAAGTTATTTGTACATTTAGCTTTTGCATATGGCCATTTCGAGATCTTCAGTACATATCAAATCAAAACATTTAGAACACCCATTGATTAATGCGATCAACAAACAGTCAAGTCATCTTTTTGAGAAACTATTTTTAATTAAAGAATCTGAACCTTCAATTTTACATATTGATATGAAACAATTCTTTGTCACTCATACTCTAGTATTTTTTTTATTTGGTCGTCAAAATTTTAATTTTTTTCTATGCACTGAAGAGACACTAGTTGTCGAAAATGGCAATTTGCAGAGCGCAATGTGTCCATACGCAAAGCATCAAGTTTTTAAATCTTGCGAAGATCTTGATTTTTTTAAATTTTTTCTCCTTTCTTGCAATATGTTTTGTTTTTGTTTGCTTTTAGTCCTTGTGTTGCTTTTCATTTATTTATTTTGTTCAACAAATAGAAAAATGGAGGGAAACGGGGAATGTGTCGAAGAGACAACGACCCAAAGGGGAGTAACAGAAGCGCTGCAAAGTAAAACATCTTGTACAAAAAATACATAACCTTTCTCCTTTTTTTGCTTCGGTATTCGTTTGTGGATGTACTCAACTAAATACAATACTGCATGCCATGATCTACACATTGCCCGTTCGGAATTCGGAATGTCGGTGATTATCAATTAAAGTAAAACTGTAACATTCGTCTTGCTCGTCAGTCATGCTATCTAACGGTACATTTTTACAATTTATTCCATGTTCTCCACGTGTATAGTTAAGGTTTTGTCCTTGCTTACTTTGCAATTCAAGTTTGCTTGGTTTATTATTTGACTGTTTAAATATTTTTGGTTGTAACGCCACTGATGAGACGTCAGTATTCAAACTGAATGTCAATGAACTTTTTGTTACTTTGATGCGATGACTTGTGTATTGTTTGTGTGAAGTTGCTATATGAGTTTTTAACAAATGTTGAGTAGCAAACTCCTTTCACATATTACCCTGTAATTATGAACAATTTCAGAATAATTAAGGGTCAAGAATTTTATGTTAATACGAAATATTTATAGCCCAAAATACAAGTCAATGATAGAAAATCGTTTTCCAAAATAATTGTTACCACAGGGCGTCAGGAGAAACTTTAATTCGTATATAATTCTTTTTATGGGTTTTGAACAGTAAGGACAATTTATCACAATAATCAAAAGCTATAGGAAAAGCCTTGCACAGAATTATACTTGTAGATCTAAAATAGGAATTCATGTAGATTGTGCTGTTAGTGTTCCACAAGAACCATGGATAAATTCCTATTACAAATGTTCTGCTTTGGTCTACACTGAAGATACATAAATTATCGAAATGGCCATTTTACACACTGTAAAAATGGCGTTTAGGTTTGGAACACATATAGAACATGTTTAGCCCTAAACATGTTTAGGATTGTGTTCTAGTCCTAAACATGTTTATTGCTAAACACGTTTATGGTTTGAACATGATTAGATGTGCAGAACACATTCCTAAACGCCTAAACACTTTCCTAAACGTGTTTAGGTCTAAACATGTCTAGACTTTTTATAAGAAGAGTTATAGTTCGTGTAGAGGGCGCTGTAGTATTTCTTTGTTTGAGTTTAAAAATAAAAACGTGGCGATAAACAATGGAGGAGCCTGGTGTATCCTGATGAGGATATGTTGCTATTCAACAGACATATTTTGTTTCAAAGGTATGTTTTTACATTATTTTGATATATAT
>MJUU01010793.1:181407-208765 GCA_002080025.1 Modiolus philippinarum
CATCTTTGATATGTGCACAATCAACCTGCAAAATAAAAACTTCCTAGCTTAAAAACTGTAGGAGGAGTTATCCGGACAAATGGTGTACCCTACATAAAAATGACAAAGTTCAACAATGTGTAGTTTGCTGAAAAATTATCAAAAATCAAAATCAAAGTAGTATGCACATCTTTAATATGTGCACAATCAACCTGCAAAATAAAAACTTCCTAGCTTAAAAACTGTAGGAGGAGTTATCCGGACAAATAGTGTACCCACTTGATAACGGACGGACGGACGGACTGACGGACGGACGGACGGACTGACGGACCAGTCAAAAACTATATACCCTCCGCAACTTCGTTGCGTGGGGTATAATTAAAACATATATATATTCTACAATTTTATTGTAAACAACATTTTTGGAGAATTTCGATTTTTATTCGGAATCTCCGAGTCTGTTACAGGTTACTGCACGAGAAGGCAGTAAAAGCACTATATAAAAAGGTCTAATTAAAAACAAGATTTTGAACATGTTTCTTCCATGGACTAGACACTCTTATAGTTCATAAATTTTCAACAAAATGTAATAAATATATAGTTACGTAACGTTTCAACAATTGCTTGTTAAGTTGTCTATACATATATATATATATATATATATATACAGCTACTGGTTCAATATAGAACACGTTCTGATTTAATATACCACATCTATACCGTGACACATCAGTCGTTTCTTCATTGTATCTATAAACAAGCAACATACCAGTTAAAATATAGGCAGTGTCATTTTGGCAAGATACGTGATTGGCAATGTTTCTCTTCTTGCATTTATCTCCCTTTATGAATTGTTCACCGAATTCACTAGGCGTAGTAATATTGTTTTTTGAGACGCACTTCTTTTATGGTAGTCAGACAACACTTCCGTTACCTACTGTTGCATACTGACATGCTGAGAGAGACGGTTGCCTTGGAGGATATCCGAATGTCGAATGTTGTTTCGCTCTAAGTCTAAGAGAAGCTATACTACTTGAACACTGATCTCTATTTGTTGTATATAAGTATGGAGCGCCGGGCGGTCCATATGGACATGGAGTGCTTGAAGAACCCATGTTCGTCGGTACGTTTTGTACATTTGGCATCATGGCATTACTGATACTGTTCGTCATGCTCGGTGAAGAAAAACACATAGGTTGTGTTGAAACTACGGAAGACAGATGAGGATTGACTGAATTTAGTCCCCAAGGGAATGTTTTTGCACCGAGAGGGCTTGGTACTTTTGTAGCCCAGTAATTTGGGTTTGTATACCCGTTATACAACGAATCATCAAATGGTGTCTGCATAAGTCCTGTGAATTGGGATCCGAACCCAGTCTTGAAAGTATCAATATTTCGTTCTCTTTTCCTCCATTTTGCTCTCCTGTTTTTGAACCATACCTGTAAAATATATACAAGGTCAAATATAAATAGAAATTTGGGATAATTAAATTCACTAATTGGCTCGAAGTGGACATGCCCAGTCTTAGCAAGTCGTATTAAAAGATAAACTCTTTCTATTAGTTTTGCATTTATCTATAGAAAATTCAATATCATTTTGAAAACGTCATATATTGTTTGCACAGCACACATTTTATAGGACTCGTCTATTTGGTAACGGTGGAGATCTACTCCTTTATTAAATCATAAACATGGATATTCGTTATTAATTCCATATAAGAAATTAAGTAAAAATTTACAATGTATATTTACAGGCAATTTAGAAATCTAATCAGCCGAACAACTGTTCGCTACTGGGTATGAAAATTTATTAACATTGATATGTAGAGTTCCGACAAACCATAGATTATGTTGTCGCGAATACTTTATTAATGTAGATAAATATTAAAAGTTATAAACTACTCAAGAAAATATGCAACAATTAGTTCTTGAATTAATCTGGTACAATATCTCTAATATATTTAATTTAAAAACAGACTCAAGACCAAAACTAAAGATATTAAAACTTCAGAAATAAGAGATTTTTGTGAAACAAAAAAAGACATTTCTTCACGATTCTTTTGTATACCAAAAGTTGATAAATAGGCGTTTTGTGGGGAAAAAATTGGATTAATCTATTTTTGACGAGAAGCGATAATAATCTGTGAGGTAAATTGGAGGTGGGAAATATTTTAAATAGCACTTGAAAATTATCCGTCGAAATATAGATAACTTCATTATATAAACTTCTCACCCCCTCCTAATCGTTGCATTTGAATGCTGATAACCGTTCTAACACCTTATGCAATAATTGGTGTATCTAAAATTAAATATATCTAGATAAAATGATATCCCTATGAACAAACTTCTAATCGTGACAAGTTGAAAAGATTTCTGGATATTTAAGTGGCAATTATTGTATAAAATCTGTGAAATATTGCTAATTTCCACAGGTCTTTTTGATTTGGTAATTTATATTGATGTTGAGTTGTATGAAAAATGATAAATTATTTTGAGAAGGTGGTAACAAATAAAAAAAAATGTGAAAAATATTTTTGAAAAACATACCCTGACTCGAGCTTCTGTTAGGTTTGTCCATGCAGATATTTCCTCCCTAGTAGCCATGTCTGGATATCTATTTCTGGCAAATGTGGCTTCCAGTTCTTGTAACTGTTGACTTGTAAAATGTGTTCTTTGTCTGCGCTGTCTTTTTTTCTTTTTGTCATCCTCCGAACCACTGTCTTCCCCCTTCAGTTTGGAACTATCCAGAGATTCTGTGTAAGAAAAAATAGGAATTTACAATATTGGAAAATAGAATAATTGCTATTTGAAAATCAATCTATTTAATAATTTATAGTTGTGTTTTTTCTCGCTTTAATAAGTTGTAGCAATATTTATAATGTTCTATAAACTGTCAAAAATTAGAATAATATATTAATGTGTGAAATACTTTTCAAAAAGATATCTTGTACTTTATGACACTAAAACGCAGGCAATCCTTCAAAATGAAAATGTTATACTTTGAACCCCTTTTTATTTCTGTTGAATTTGTATTTTTATAATTTAATGAATTACCGGAGCAAAAATGTTTGCAGATTAAAACAAAGTTCATTTTAGACTCAAAGTAATCCCTTTTAATTTGAAGATAAAGTAAATTTATTTAGAAAGTTTAATGTTTTATTTAAAAATTTAAAGAACAAAAATTCAATCCTTTCAGATATAAATCATTCTATATTAAATAGACGTAAAATTATTTGGTGCATTTTAAAGTTTTAACCAAATAATCATACAAGTAAATTATTACTTAAATTGAAAGTATGTGTATATAAACTCAAAATTCAATGGACAAAATGTTGTGAAAAAATGTAACAGTTGTAGGCAAAAAACGATATGTTGTAATAATTGAGATATCTTGGTCTGACATGCAATTGAGACGGACGGTTATTTACAATTACAAATTGCAATTTGACATTAATTGTAATTGAATTACACTAATATATACGTTTTTTCCACTTGAAAAATATTGACATTTTTAATCGTAAACAGCTATATTTTTTGGCCCGAATTTTGATCTTAAATGTTGTTGAGAGGTACAAACATTTCATATCTTGACATAAATGATGAAAACATACAAATTTCTCCGATTATCAAGAGTTAATATTGTTCTAAATTTCATCTTCATTAGGTTTAATTTGTACATATCTACACTCAAATTTCGAAAGCGATGGGTTTAGGCGCCGCGACAATACACCGACCAAGGAATTTATTGCAAAGAGTGGGGCTTTTTAAAAGTACTCGTAATGAACTGCTAACACTACTGTGTTTCTACTTGACTAATTTGATGCAGAAAACGGGATCACAGCAGAAACCTTATTTCTCAATTAGTTTTATACAATATTATAAAAAAAATGTAGATATAAAATATACATATCTCATACTTCAGACGAGTTTTATTTTAAGGGAAACTCCCAACAGGATGAACTTGACCAGTTAATCAGTGATAATTTTGCAATGGGCGACAAAACGTAGTGTGTATTCACTTATGAAACATGTTCTGGCGAAGTTATTTATTGAAATAATCAAAATAAAAACAAAAAAGGGTTAAAAAATCAACATCGCGGTAGTTTTCCACTTGAAACGTGTAGGGAATTAATTATAGTTGATGGTTATCGATGTGTATTTGGGTGTCAAGTTTCTTAACAGTACTAGTTAAATCTATTAAGAGGCCAGCTACCCTTTGGTATGCTTTAACCCCAGCTATTATATGATATTGAATGTTATATTTTAAGTTTAAATTTATGCATTGTATCTTTATAACGGTTGGTCAGATTTATTAATTATGTACATTTTAGAGGGTCGAATTGATGACTTTACTGAAAATACAGATATAAAGAAAACATTAAAGAAACAATTATTTATTTTTTGCACTTTTATAATAAAAAGTGTCTGGGTGTTATAGCGTGTGAAATAGAAAACAAATTAGCTTAATTTAACTGAAAAAAATTTTTTTTTATGAAATATGGCACCAAAGCTATGACTATACATTCCTTTTACTCATAGTTTTATATTTTGAATAAGATGCGAATGCTGATATTCAATTATATTACCATATAGCAATGACATTTTATTTCTTATCCTTCAAAAACATAATACTACATAAAAATATCTCTCTCTGATATTAATTAAGTGCCACTTCTCTGTCTACATTTTTCTACGTTAAAAGCAAAAGAAAAAAAAGTAAAACTATAGAATTACTCATTTATATTTAATATGATAAACTTTTAGAGAATTTTCTGAATAGGACACTAGGAAAAAACATGAAAAATAAGTTGACTAAGAAATTGACAACCGCCATCCGTGAAACCTACTTCAGAACTACTTGACAAGACAAAGGTCGCACTCATGTTCTTCAAAATTCATCAAACTTTATAGGAAGAAGTCATAAAGAAAGTTCTTGCTTAGAGAGTATGGTATTAGATATTTAAAAAAATGATTTATTCTCACCCCTTAAAAGTAAAATTAAATAATTTGAATTTTCGATCAATGCTGTTATTTTAAAAAAAATATATTTCAAATTTTTAAGTTGTCAATAGAAATTAAAAGACTTAGAGGTAAGTGGAACCGACAGCGACCATACAGCCCTTTCAACAAGCAAGGCTTTAGCACTTCTGTAGAACTGTTTTGATATATATGAACTCTAAACAAGTGGTAAATAATAAGTGTACAACTGTAGATTGTTTTGCTTATACTTATATATATTTCTAAATTTCTTACCAGAATGACTTTTGTCGATAGAATTTTCTGTAGAGCTCGGAGACTCCAACATAGTAGCGTGAGTGTTATGTGTTGTGTGAGGAACTGTCAGTGAAGATTCGGTACTGCCTGTTGGTACGGACTCTAAATGGTGCATGGTCATCTTGGATTCTTGGTTATGAACACTTGCAACAAATTCTTCTAATGATATATGTTCACTCATAGAGTCCATTTATAAATGATACAATCAGTATTATTTTTCTAATCCGCTTTGGATCAGAATAGAAACTATAAAATATTTTAAAATCTATTGAAATCACTTTCTTCAAGTATCTGTTTATAGATAAAGTCCCATTTGATCTCGTCCGACTTTAGTGGTCTACTATCGTGTAACTCTCCTATCAAATTTCAACAAACTCGAATAACATAATGTTACTGTGACAAAAATTAAAGCCGATTTAACAGTATATTCCTTTAAATACGCAAGATTTTTGGGTATGTAAAGACAGCTTATCAAGCTTGATATAAAGAGCAACACATCAATCACAGATATATACCCCCAACTATCGCCTTATGGGCATGTGCTTGATGTGACGTCACAACAAAGCACAGGCAATGGCTACTGTCTTTAGGAAATACACCAGCCAATCAGTGAAGTGTCTTATTACTATTAGCCACGCGCTAATTTAAATATGAATCTCTCAGGGGCAAATTATTGAAGAAAATGAAACGAAAGATTTGTTTACAAATTTGATAATTCATTTTCACTTGATAATTAGCCTAACATCCGTACGATGGAATTTAACGGATCGTTGAATTTATTAATCCCAGTCATATTTTTATTAAAGATTTAGATAATAATAACAATAAATGTTTAAGTTATTTTCACTAGTAAAATAACACAAAACGATCGCTTAGGAGAATCTTTCAAATGGAAGAAATTTGTCATTATAAAAGTTAGTCTGATATAAGCAATTAAAGAAAATAACAAAATTGAAGAAAAAGTGTATTTTTTTCTAAAAAAAAAAACACAGAGAAAATATGATAATAGAAATCTTAGGTAGAGAGTAACAGCTTTTGTGATCTTTTCATTGAATGGTTTAAAATGAAGGAATCAATTATTATCCACAATAAAACCTAAGTAAAAACAATTCATCAATATTGGACGTATTCGTGAAAGAAAAACATTAAAAATATCAAAATTCTTAATACATTTTCTATAGATCCGAATTTTTTCCTAATAATTTCTGTCGCCTTTGAATACACATCCCAATAATATTGTATATAATCGTTTAATCCATGTCATATGTAAATACAATTAAATCAATTAACAGGATTATTATTTTCAATATTATTTTAACGGAACTACAGATTTTATCAGTACACAGACAGACTTACAACACGCACTTGCTAAGTCTAGCTAGACATATTTTATTGCTGTTAGCGCTGGTTTCCGACATAACCCATTCAGATGTTATTAAGATAGGTGCGAAAATTATCATTTTATATTTAGACCACTTATCACTTTCAATAATGGCAGTAAAATAATAACGAGCCAAAAGTTAATAATACATATTTCTATAACAGAAAAATATGAAATATGCAGTATTTTTTTTAGTTTTATTTTATAATTTTTTTTCCAAAATTATTTTTTTTTTGTTAAATTACAAATATATTTTCAAATGAAAAATTGTAATAAATGTACGGAAAAGATAAATTAGTGAAGTCTTTGTTTTGCATTGTGTATTAACATTTGTGGTGTATTGGCTTATTGTATTTATATGATATGCAGTATGTTTAGTAACTTGTATTGCGCCCAAGACATTTTTTTATAATATTTGTTTTCTTGTTTATGAATTTATTCTATGTAATATTGTATATCTTAGTGTGTCTTGTGACAAATATTATTGTAATATTATCTTGGTCATATTTTCAATATGGTATGGAACCACTTGACTGAAGAATAGCATCAAGATTCATCCAAAAACCAAACAAATATAGGATACATTGTTTACAATTCAAGGGAGATAGCAAAGAGAATGGACATATTAAAATGCCACAATTTTTTTTTCAAATTTTATGTTCTTGATACAAAAGAATCGAACTATGGGGGTATATAAAGAAGAAACAAATTGTCTCTTATATAAAAACAATTTTGATAAATTCTCTTTTATTGGTTAAATTATTGAATCTTTCTCCAATTCTCTTCCAAAATAAAATAATCTAAGAGGATACTCCGTAATACTATAAGACTGCTTAATATCCCAACGTGTCAAAAGGTATTTGGAAAATTCAATTTCGTCACATAAAGTGATTCAAATATATCTAATAATGATCAGTATAGATAAAATAGGAAAAGACATAAAAATTAAAAAGTGTCAAAACGGAATAACAAGGGCCTTAATTCGCAATGAAATGTTACGGATTAACATCCTAAGGTCACAGACTAGGTAATAGTATTAACACTTCGTTACCATGTTAGTAGTAAGTGAAATTATCTTGAAGAGAAGACGGACTAATTGCACTTATGGCCACTTTTGGACAAACAAAACCTTAATTTAGGTCATCATTTTAACAGGTAGCACTTGATCTTCAATTCTAAATATTTGCTAAATAGTTCACCTTTTCCAGGGGACACACCATTTTATCGTTGTCATTTTTATTAATAAAATATATTGTTTAATTAAATTAAAAAAAAATAAAGGAGAGAAAAAATATTGAAAACTGTAGTTTTATAATTTTGATGAAATATTTTTAATAAAAAAATAATCGTAAACGTATTTTTATGAAAAGGACAGGCAACATAAAGTACATATAATATGTCATGAATAAGGTTTTTACTCAAAAAAATGAATGCCAAAATATTTTGTTTAGAAAATTGTATTAATATCAAAATTCTTCTAACCGGTAAAAATAAAAATAACTGCAACTACGAAGTTTCTCTGTTATATTCGCCCTACGAATAAATAACTAATTATAATAAAACTGGTGAAATTTAAAATAGGATGAAATATAACGGTTAGCACCTATCGGATAAGATAAATGTTCACAATTTTGCCAAACTGCATACCACTTACAATTGCATCACCATAAAGAATAGCGTATGATTTCGTGGCGTTTGGAATTACTTTTTCCCGTCATCTGTGAGTTTAAAGGAGTATGTGTCTCAGAAAACTTGTAATTAGAATGAAAACCCTTGAATTTTGTTGCTAATACAATAACACAAGCAAAATTTGGAAAATCCATGCACGAATTTTTATTGCAAAAGACGTTAAAATTTCTCTCTGGGGGATTTCCTTCATTTTTTATTAACTTCTTATATGCCTTAAAATATATGAACATATAATTGGAAGTTCATAACATTTTGCATATTGTCTATTTTATATATTTTAAAGTAAACAATGACCAATACAATGTGATCCATATGCAAAAATATTTAACCTTGTTTGAGGGAATAAAACCAAAGGATATCGAAAGCTTCAGAAAAGTGAAGCTCACGCTCTAGGAAAAATATGTATAAAAGTAAAATATATCCTTACTGTAATGTACCATCATCTGCACCTTAGTAATGGAAATATCTTAAAGTAGTCATATTCATATAATTCCAGAAAGTGTAGCAAAATAATATGAAAGTGAAATGAATAAATAAATTGAATTTAAATATTTTAATTTGAATGGCAACATCATACAGCGTACCCGTGGCAACATTGTTTTTGTTTATGCTACAACACCATGTTGTACCGAGTAAATCATACTGATCCCTCACGTCTCAAAGAAGTATCAATCAAAATGAAAGAACCAAACTAATGACAACTTAACAATCCCCAAAGAATTGTCCAGTTTTTATCCTTGCTAATTAAACATTTAACTGTTTTTCTTCCATTCTAATGAGACGAGGACATCTGCCATCATGGCAATAAAGGTGTTATACTGACCAGTTGTTTAGCAACTTTTTGCTTGTCAGTTTCATCAATATGTCATTAAAATTATTCGCATCATGATTCTCAATAAAACGATTAAGCACCTGATATAATGTTGGATAATGTATGAAAAGGGCAGTAACCAGTGAAATCTACCCGTAATTAAATACCCGTATTTATTATTTCCCTTCCTTAAACAAGTCTTTGATATTAATAAAAAGACGAATTGAATTGATGCCATAACTAATCATATATCTATACAGTATGCAGTCTTTTTTTAAAGATGCAAACCGTGGATTAAAACCATATTCATTTATTTATATATATTTATTACATGTATGCTTTTATGATAAAAAGAAAATGATCATTTATAATATAGACCGCTATTTCGGTATTTCGTTGTTTTATCATACCACTAGGTTGGTGCCACTGGTGGTGGACTGATAGTTCCCTAGGGTATATTTATTGCAGTTGGGTGCTTACATATGAAGAACCGATCATTTGCTTTTGTACAAAAAATAAGGAGCATCTCATTCATGCTAAGCTATGTCCTTACCCTCTAGATTATTTTTTATGCTTTTATATCTCTATTAACAATTCAGATCACCGAAGCCTATATCATTGCTACAGAAAGAGTTCACATCCTCTTTTTACACTGTTGAAAGGACGCACTCGACTTAAATAGGGTTCTCTGGAGCCTCCTGTTACTTACAAAAAATGTTTGCAAACAACTGAAGAAATGCTTATTAAAAGTGACATTATTCAATAAATAAAGGCAAGCCTAATATACCGTGACAGGACAGCATGGTGTACCTTGCAGAATCACAACTAGTCGCGAAGCAACGAATTTAATGCTGAACACTCGACCAAACTACTCAATTTTAAGTCAACTATTTGAAATTGACTGAGATAGATTATATAAATTCATATGCACACCCCTACATGTAGATGGTTCAGTTTTTCAGTATAGGATACTTATGCCTAAAAATCTTCTAGTTCACGTTAATTTGACCTGTATTTATATCTATTTTCATGCCTTTGCTCTTGTATATAAAGCTTAAATGAAACGTGTGTATAGAGCGACTTCATTTCATAAATCATTTCATCTAAAAATTACAAGACATAAAATTGTCTTCTTGCAGTGAACAGATTGTAACAAGATAAATGGGGTAGTGATAAAATACCTTACGGACAGCATTGTATTATAAATTATGATGTGGTTCAAACATAACGGACCTAGCATCAATAACTACCATGTAAATTAGCGGCGAGTTTTAAGACGAAACGTCTTGCCAGATGATCACCTTAAGTATCTATTTCTTATTATGCAAATGAGCAACGCGACATCAAATACGAATATAATGGAAACACTCGAAAACGACCGAGAACAATACCCGTACAAAGGGATCCGTTCGGTATAACGATGTTATAATGACGGCATCTAATTCCTTTTGAGAGAAGGTACTTAAAAACTTTATGGGTGACCATGTGCCATTCTGTTGTGAAAAAAGTTGTTGACATGGAACACGAAAAAGGTGGATGAAATGAAAAGATTTGATTTATAAAAAGTTTCCGTTAGACAATACTTAATATTAGCTATACAAGCTACCAGCAATTTGATTTTCAACTATATGCTGTACATAGCATGCATAGATGAAAGTAAATGAATCTACTTTATTTACAGGTCACGTTTTAAATATATGTCAAACATTATTCAACAATTATAGTAACTAAATTGATGAGTAACATAATTACTTTTCTCCAAAAATTAAGATATTTTAATAATGTTGAAAAATCTGCAAACTCGAAGTACAAGTCATTAAAATTTACAAGTCATTAAAATTTCTACACATATAACGGTATTTATTTCTTTAGTTTTCCACTTCTGCACTTAAGTAACTTAAGTAACTCAACTTCAAACGAATTTGCAGCCCGGGACCTTTTAATCCCGTGGTGTTATTTTTCATTATATTAATCCACACCCTCTACGTCCATTGTAGCTTTACTAAAATAACGGTAGGTATATAGCTTTAACTTGGGTGTTCTGGGTTGGTAACCAGTGAAATGACAAAATCTTGGATCAACTGCAAATAATTCAGGTCAAAAGAATAGGTACATGTAATCTGATGCTTTGGTAGTATTTTGAATGTCCTTCTGTTCATGAAAAACAAAAACAAAAACACCACCATAATTCAGATAAATTGATAAATTGATGTATTTTACTGCAACATTTTTTTTTGGAGAAATCCACACCGTATAGAAAACTCTAAATGACTCCACGGATTTTTTTTTTAATTTTGAGGCATGTTAATTATGTATGCGCTAAAATGAAGTTATTTCTATTTTCTGTTGCCTAATACGGCGAGATGGTTTTATGGAACATCATGTCAATGTGAGAACCGAACCGTCAGTCTAAAACGAAGAAACCATGACATAGCATGAACACGGCACAGAGAAGAAAAATGAAGACACACAAGACAAAGACACAAAGAATAACACAGACCCATTTAAAAAAAGGGAGAGATCAGGTACAGTGGTAGAGAAAGCATCTCCTGCTTCTTATAAGACCCCCGCCCAGTGTTATACGTGTCAGATCCTGTAGAGGAGACCACAATTCAGATTTTAAAGGGAAAGATCTGTTGTTATCTGGGAAACAGATATCCCATATCGGTCCGCAAGATCGTGATGTCGACCATAAAACTTCTGGAGTGATGTCTTCAAATTAGCATACTTTGTCGCGGTCGACAATATGTTCAATAGCATCAATATGTGCCACAACAGGACATTAGTAGCCAAAAAAGGGGAAAGACGCCAGAAATCAAACGAGATTTGGACATTTGTGTCCGTTTAATTCGCGATCCACAAAATTTTAAAGCTTTATCAGAAATAAATAATAACTCTAGGATTTTAACAGAAACTGGTTTATTTTCTTGAGTACTTCTTTATTAATTACTTTTTGATTATGGCTTTCCATATTATTTGATTTCAATGCTGCTGATGAGAGGTTACTCTTTGAAACACGTGTACAGCATAACGAAATTAACTATATTTTCATTCAACTTCGGTATTTATGTATTACTTTATCTTGTGTTCTTTAGAAATTGACTGTTTATATCAAAATTCTAACCACTGAAAAATACTGAGGCTTCATTCCGTGCATGGCACTTGTTGGATGCCTCCCATTTCTATATATTTTTGGTTGAATACCTTTTCAAAACTTTTGGATTATGACTTTCCATAAAGTATTTGATTCTAATGCTGCTGATGAGAGGTAACTCATTGAAACATGTGCAAAACATAACGAAATCTACTGTTTTTGATGCAAATTCGGTATTTTTGTAATTCAAACTTTAGATGTCCTGAGTTGCTTGATATATATATAATGTGGAGGTCTCCATACTCACTACAGATTTATGCCATTTCTTTAATTTCTGTACTTATAAGTTGGTTAAGTTCTTTGTGTTTCAGATGTTGTCATTGCCGTTGCACTTATCTTTTTTAGAACTGTCGGGTTGGATCCTACTGTCATGATAAGTTAATTTCGCAACAAGTATACGCTTTTTTCAAAAAAGCTTGCCGCTTTTCAGCTTTTAATTATTTTACTTTAATAAAAACATTGTCTATATATTTCACGAAAGGATATGGAGTAAATGAACATGAGACCACCACACACACGTCAACTCCAGCTGCAAAAACCATAATGAGCTGCACGGCCATCCCGGAAACCCACCCCCCACCAGCAGCACCAGAACCCAAACAAAGGAAATCCATAATTTCAAAAATGTTAAAATGCTGATCCCAAACGAAATCCGAATAATCAGTTATATCAAATATAGCCAAGGACAAAACTACGATGATGGGAGTCAATCCTTGGGTTTTAGAATTTACATAAATTTAGATAATAGTAATTGAACAAAGTGTAGACATGAGATATTATCTCATGTACAAGTACACCATATCTAAGAAAGTCTATATATACACTATGAAAAAAAAAACCGGCGTCGAAATTTAAACATTTGCTTGGATTTACGAAAACCACCTGCAAATTGTGCAATACAGACATTATGTTTCTGTTAACATAACCAAGTTAAAACATGATGAACCAAGGCTTCTAGGTTTGTCTTTGTATTCTGTAAAAACATGATGAACCAAGGCTTCTCGGTTTGTCTTTGTATTCTGTGTTCCCGTTTTCGCCAAGTCTTTGGACTTCCCACTACTTTGTTCCTTCGGTATTCTACTGCCGTTTCTTTTCTTCTATACAGACTGTGAGAAAAACATAGCGTACCAAAATAGGGCGACATAAATGATATATAAAATTTCCATTGCTAACTACAAAAGGTAATTTTTGAAATTTAAACTTTCAAATTATTAGTCAATCTATGTGTATTCCTAATACGAAATATTTGAATCAAACAGTATTCAATTCAATGTTATGAACATAAAAATATTTAAAGTCAATCCTATTTCAGAAATTATGTAAAATGTAAAAAAAAAGAGCAATAATTAAAGAGCAGAGAATCCTGTCTCTTTGATCATCAATTGCATGCCTACCGTCACAAATGCATTGCATCTTTTTTTAAACTGTTAGGACTGAAGATTTAAAAACATCAATTCATCAGGAGAACTTCATCTTTCTTCAAGAAACATGAATAAATTGCCGTAATTGCAATAAGTTACCATGTCGGAATTGCGGATCAGTTTTTGGTATTTGTTGTGAATCGCGTATCGATGAAACGTTTTTCAGCATGACGATTACAAACGCATACACGAGCTTCATACTAGCACTGCACCATTTACGAGTTAACCCGAAACTTAACGATCCAACAGGAAGTTAGCCAAAAGTTAAAACCGCTTCTCGAGAGAAGCAGCAAAAAAGTATAAAGATGAAGATTTTTTAAACGGATACATTCTACTAAAAATTGAAGTTGCCAGGAACGCAAAGGAAATTTATCCAACACTTGTATTTTAACACATATCCCGACGTTCAGGATATTATCATTGAAAGCATAATTATGGAGTCAATGCACACGAGCCAAAGTCTCTACGAATACATTGTGAAACCAAGCAATGGGACACAGTTTTCATTGTTCTTCCTCATCTTGAAGTCACCGTGAGGCCATCAACAATGAGCTCTGCTCATACCTCATAGTAAGTTCAAGACTGACCTTAGCACCGGTTTGAGCGGAATTCATTGCTAATTGTCGTACAATGTCATATCCATGTCTTATTTATCTCAGGGATTCGAGATCGTCAACATACATAAAATTAATTGGCACACTGTCATCCTTTGCCCGACAAAAGCACTAGTGGTATAAGCTATCATATATAGACCAATAAAGGGCGCTCATCAAGTCAATTGTGAGAAAACATGGCATTATGAAATAGTGAAATTTGGGCACTATAAACAGGTGGTTAGAATATTATATGGAAATTACAAAAAATAAGAAAATGACAAAAATTTCAAGCATTTTTTGCGGACTCCACACTGCCAAAGAGACAAACTCCATTCTTAAAATAACATTGAAAGGATATAAAGTAAATGTATATGACATAAATTCTTTACAACACTTCGTTCATGATATATCTGTTTAATTACACTGGAAGTTTCTATCAAAAAAAATCGCACATATGTCTCTGAGAAATACCAGGCAAGCTTCTCAGTGAATGGTAAAGCGGCAACTAGGTCTTGGAAAATAGCACGATAAAAAGTGAAAAGCAATAGCGGTGTGAAATAATGTCAAGGATGTCCAAATATACAAGGGCTTTTAATTTTATTGTAGATTCAGATTCAGATTCAATATTTTATTTTAAATGATATTGTATTTATTTCCTCGTTGTTGCCTTTCGTCTCCTTGTGTAATTGCTGTATCGCCATAATATTCAATCTTTATGATTTTTTTAAAATGTTTTGTTTGCTGACGTCATAATTGTGGTCAAAATACTGTTGGTATTGTTTGGTTTGTAGTCGTAATGGCTATTTGTACAATTGATGAAGCTGACACAAGAAACTCCACATGTCAATAAAATTTGTGTATGCTGTTTTAAAACTTTGATGATTAACCTTTACTCTCCTACTTTTATTTTTATATTTGTTACAGTAAACGATGTTCTAAAAATTTCTACTTGCAGTAAACCGTTAAATTTAGTACTAATTGTAACCAGAATTTGCTCAACAACTCAATTACTGCATGGAGCAAGAAAGAACCAACTAGCATTTAAGTTTGAAGTTTTTCTTTTGTAGCTATGGGGAACACTTTCATTTTTATTTTTTTTCTGTCAAAACATCCCTGGTATTTTAATGTAATCTGCCGGAGTATGCGTATCAGTCTTCTCAAGCAAATAACAAAACAGTAACGAGAGATCTGAAAATGTAACAGCAATCCACAGTGATACAATAAATACCTGCAGCGTATAGGTGCACATTGCTAGTCCGACACTTATTAGTCCGACAATCATTAGTATACGACACATATTAGTCTGACACTGAGGTGGATCCCAGCCTTTCCAAAGAAAATGATGGGGGATTCCAGCTTTTTATCAGTCTTATATGTTTGCACCAACTTGGTCTTTTTGTCCTTTAGATTTCGACTCCGGACAATTCTGATTGGTTATTTTTTAATCCTCTTTGCATTGTATGAGTCAATATTTTGCTACATTCTGCAGGGAATTTAAAATAATTTTCAAGAAAAAAATGGCACAAACCCTTAACCCATCCCCTGTATCCATCAACGGATAATGGTATCCTAGACGCCACAATAAATGGTACCACGGGTCATTTTTGTGACAATGAAAGCCCTTACAGCTGAAAGATTATGGTCTAACGATCCGATACTAAGTGTCAGTGAAATTTTGCTCCTATGATGGGCTAATTTCAAAATGGTATTTAAAATCGTGGAACATGGCTGTTAATATCATTTTATATTCTGCTGAAGTGAAATATCCGGGTAAATCCTGCAATTTTATTGGTTACCTTGACAGGGGATAGGAGACCGTGTCCCCGTGGCAGCAAAATCACAATTTTTAAATGCCTTTAATAGAAAAATTATAGGATTCCAGCAGAATATAAAAGTTATTCGGGCTTCACAGGGGATACGGGTTCATATTCCCTGTGAATATTCCCGAATATCATATAGTGTCCATTTAAGCCATTTTGAAAGTGTTTTGTTAAAGGAGTATAAAGAATGGCCTCCCACATAGCAGTTATTTTAGTTTTGTTCTGTATGTGCTATACAACAAATTTAATAAACCTACAAAAATTGTAAAAAAGAGGCTGTCTAGAGCCTGTGTCGCTCACCTGGGCAAAGGCTGACATATACAGTCAAAATAATCCCAATGTTTAAAGGTCTCATTTTCAAGTTGGTAAGACGTTGATATGTTATATGCCAGACCCTACCTTACCCAGAAACAGACCTACGAGGCCAGTGTGCAGAAATATGTTAACTCTTTACAAAGACTTTATTCCCCACTGACAGCTATTTTGGATGTCATCTTTTTGAGGGGGACCATTCAATGACTATTGTGACCAATTTTGGTTTAAATTGATGCAGCATTTTCAAAGGAGAAGATCTTTGAAAAAAAAAGATTTACGACGGAAGACGGATGACGGACGCATAGCCATGTAAGCTAAAATGGTGTCAAAATTGCAGTCAAGAGGCAAGTTCAGCGGCTGAATATTTAGCAAAAATGATTTTGATATGAAATCTTAATTTTCGCGATTGCCAAATTTCGCGATTTGATTCCCGAAGAGGGATATTAAATTTTAGCGGTCATCAATTTTCGCGAATGGAAAATTGTATAAGGGAAACCCTTGTTTATAAATATACTGACCTTAATTTCGCGATCTTTTATTTTCGCGCTTCCAAAAACCTCGCGAATATAGCGAAAATTAGAACCTCGCGAAAATTACCCGCTATTTGGTAACAAATAACCTGTGAAACAGTTTTGGATAAAATCTAATGCATTCACAAAATTAAAATGCTGAAGTAAATAATTCACGAGATAGTGGCCATACCTCTTTTGACTTAATACAGTACACACTTTAATTGTATGGCGAGATATTTGGCGTTTATAGGGCCGATTGAGAATTTTCGGTATTTCTATCCTCATTTTAAGTTGAATTCATCATGTCCTTAGATTCAATGCTTTATGACAACTCTGATTTTACATGATAGAGATTGTCATTTCATCTGAAAATTTGTCTGCTATTCCAGCAACTTCTCCAATGCTTTTATTTTGCAAGAGAAATTCAACTTTTTTTTATCCCTTTTTGACTTCTCTTTGCCATTTGAACTTTGAAACCCCCTTTTGATCTATACTTATGGAATGTAATGGAACTCTAACGTCTTACAAGGATTGGTACCTTCTATATATGCAGAGATAGCTTTGTGCTTGCATATTCAAAGGAGAATAAAAATGTGCGTGAGCTCTGCAGTGCAATATTTTGAATCACGTAAATGAATGAGCTGCATAAAAAACTACGTGTAAATCTACACTTTATTCGTAATATAAAGCAATATTTAACACTTGCCCTTGATCCGTCCGAATTTTATATGGCCTAAATACAATTGTATTTGTTTGACAAATTAAATTCTAAAACCGACAGTCAAAATACAAAAAGAGGAAGCGTCCTTTGAGATCTTTCGAATCAGCATAAGAACTACTGGTCTGACGAGCGACACATGGAAACCGCTCCAGTAATTATTTAGGGAAAGGAAAGTGTTGGAATGAGTGTCGGACTAATTAGTGTCGGACTAATGAGTGTCAGACTAATGAGATGACCCGAAATGGGGTCATACATTTATCTGAGAAGGAACAGAAACAATCCAGAATCACATAATATAGATGCAACACAAATCAACTGTGACTTTTTTGTAATTGTTCTTTTAAAAATTTTGAAAAGTAAAACACTAAACCCTCAGACTTGGACACATTTATCATTTTTTTCTGATTTTCTTTACTCCAGAGCAGATACTGTATAGTTTTCATTTTTGTCATGGTAACGCCAGCAGATACACGAGCTAAGGAATGTAAGTGACATTACTACAAACCATGTCTTGATACTTGTTGCTGAGACTTGGCTATGCAAGGGTGAGCGTTTGCCATCAGTAGGCGTCCGTCGTCCGTCGTAAACTTTTCATTCAAAGATCTTCTCCTCTGAAAGCACTTGGCCAATTTGAACCAAATTTGGTCACAATAGTCCTTGGATGGTCCCCTTTGAAAATTGTATCCGGCAGGTCCGTACCTAATCCAAGACGGCCGCCAGCGGATAAATTAGTTTTTACATTGGACCCTATGGGAAAACACATTCAAAGATCTTCATCTCAGAAACTACTATTCCAATTAGAACCAATTCTTGAAAGCTTTGATTTCTCTACCCTCTATACTACCTTACCACATAATCTTATAAAGGAAAAATTCAGACGTCTTATTCAAAGGGCATTCAAAAAATCCGATTGTGAATATATATGTTCTAATTCCATTAAAACACATTTTAGTAATACAAAACAAAAGAACTCAATTAATTGGACTTGTTTTGATATGATTTCAGCACTTGAATGTTTACTTGACAATATATTCATTCGTTTCGGTAACTCTATTTATCGCCAGGTCATAGGGATTCCTATGGGTACGAATTGTGCATCATTTATAGCGGACCGCTTTTTGTACTGCTACGAATCTCAGTTTATGACCAACATCAGCAAAGACCCATCTAAACAGCATTTGATTGAAAAGTTTAACAACACTTTCCGATATCTAGATGATATCTTAACTTTAAGTAATGACGACTTAAATACGTATTATAAGGACATCTACCCTAAAGAACTTACTTTGAATAAATCATCATTGTCCGTTCTTAGACATCAACTTTGATATAACGAATGGTAAATTAGATACTAAAAGTTATGATAAAAGGGACGATTTTTCTTTTCCCATAGTTAATTATCCATGGATGGCGATGTTCCATTAGCGCCATCATATGGTGTTCACATATTTCAACTTGTTCGATTTGCTCGAGTATAAAATAACGTTTGCAATTTTAATGAACGGAATCTTTTCATAACCGAAAAACTATTACATTAGGGTTTTCGTTATCATAAACTAGTTAAAACCTTTACTAAATTTTATCATCGATATAAAGACTTAGTTCATAAATACAATGCAACCTGTAAACATCTAATCAAGGCTGGTATTTCACATCCCTTATTTTTCGGTTATGTTTTATATAAGAGTAAAAAGTACTTAAACTCGCCTAACAAACTTATAAAACCTTTAAATTGTCTAATTCATAAGGGTTATAATTACGGTATTGTCGTCAAGTCATTACGTATGGCCTTTTTTGGTATTAACATTGATTTTTTGATAGAGTCTTTGCATTTTAATTAAACACATCCTTAATTTATAAAATCTGTATTGCACGGACACGGGTTATGTATTCCGGTATATGCATGAAATTATTATGCTAAAATGCTCACAGGAAGGGATCTTGGTGGAAACTGTATACTGAGGGTACATAACTTAATTTATCAGTTTGTAAGGGTCTGGAGCTGGCATGTCAGTTAACTGCTAGTAGTCCCTTGTGATTTCATGTTTATGTTCGTATGTTTAGTTCTATGAGTTTCATTTTTCAAAATTTACTCAGTCCTTTTGCCAACTGGATTTTACTGTTGTTACGATTGTTTTTTTACTTATCACATTGGCTATAGGGGGAAGGTTTGGGCCCAATAAAACTAGTTTAACCACGCTGCAGCAGGTTTGCGCCTGTCCTAAGTAAAGAAATTTATAAAGCCTTTGTATGTCTTGTCTGTTTTCTAGTTAGTCTAGGATGATGTTTTTTTCGCTGAACTTGATTACTTTTTATTTAGGGGCCGACTCCGACCTGCCGTTGGGTGTGAGGTTTCATCATCTTATGGTGGCTTTGAGTTGTTATAACTCCCCTTTGGGTCGTTGTCTCTTTGACACATCCCTCGTTTGCCTTCTTTTTTCTATAGTCACAATGGTCCTTAGATGGTTCCTTCCAAATAAGGTATTCGGCAGGTCTGTACCTGATCCAGGATGGCGCCAGCGGGGAACATAGTTTTAACATTGGACCCTATGGAAAACACATTCAAAGATCTTCTTCTAAGAAACTACTAGTCAAATTAGAACCAAACTTAGTCACAGTGGTCCTTAGATGGTCCCTTCCAAAAAAGGTATCCGACAGGTCCGTATCTCATCCAAGATGGCCGCCAGCGGGGAACATAGTTTTTACATTTCTTCTTCTCAGAAAGTGCTAGTCCAATTAGAATTAAACTTAGTCATAATGGTCCTTTGATGGTCCCTTCCGAAAAAGGTATCCGACAGGTCCGTACCTCAACCAAGGCGAACATAGTTTTAACATTTGACCCTATGGAAAACTTGTTCAATGATCTTCTTCTCAGAAACTACTAGTCCAATTAGAACCAAACTTAGTCACAATGGTCCTTAGATGGTCTCTTCTGAAAAAGGTATCCGACAGGTCCTTACCTCATTCAAGATGGCCGCCAGCGGGGAACATAGTTTTAACATTGGACCCTACGGGAAAACACATTTAAATATCTTCTTCTCAGAAAATACCAGTCTAAGTAGAACCAAACTTAGTAACAATGGTCCTTAGATGATCCCTCTCAAAAAAGTATCCGACAGGTCCATACCCCATCCAAGATGGCCATCGGCGGGGAATATATTTTAATTGGACACTATGGAAAATAAATTCAAAGATCTGCTAAAAAACTACTAGTCAAGTGCAATTATAGAGCCAAACTTTGTCACACTTGTAGTTAGATGGTCATGTCCAAAAAAGGTCCTTATGTTCATACAGTGCAAGGTGGTGGCCAGTAGGGTACACCTATGGTTAAATGTGAAAAACAATCAAGCCTAAAATGATTAAATAACAAAAATAGCTACAAAAGTTTTATTGTTCATACAGAAATATTCTTTTTATTACTAGAACTTGTACTATATATATCAAATAGTTCTAATTATGTACATCAACACACTTTTTAGGGAGTGTCTATAATAATTTTAAAAAGAGAGATAATTAAACTAAGGGAGGTTATAAACTTAATTTTCTTTCAAACATATTATAATTACAGCAATTTATGAGGACAATCTTTACCACTTTTCTTTTTTAAGGGGTCTCTGAATGCTTTGATTTCAGCAATATGTATTACTTTGAATATAAGGGGAACCCCTGCCAATTTTTTTTGAATGATGGTCTGATAAAGGTTGTAATGGATGGGGGAGCTCTTAGTTGCCATGGAAACCAGACAAGAAAACTGCAATTTTAGAAAAAAAAGTATACCACTACATATTTTATTTACAGTTTCAGCGATATGTGTATTCTAAATTATGAGGGCAACCTCTGCCCAATTTTTAAAAGGGACTCAAAATGTATTTAATTTCAACAATAGGTATTATATAGATTATAAGAGGAACCCCTGTCCAATTTTATTTAGAATGGTGGTCTGATATGGGTTATAATGGATGATGGCGCTTTCAGTTGCCATTGACCCCAAACAAGAAAACTGAAATTTTGACCTTATTGGAAATACCATTCATCTCTCTATGTCAACCATGGCCCAGGTGAGCGATACAGGCTCATGTTTATTTCGCTGAACTTGATTACTCTTTATTCAGGGGGCGACTCCGACCTACCGTTGGGTGTGGGGATTTCTCTCCGTTCATTGAAGATCTTATGTTGGCTTTGAGTTGTTATTACTCCCCTTTGGGTCGTTGTCTCTTTGACACATTCCCCGTTCCCTTCTTTTTTCTATCTTGAGAGCCTCTTGTTTTTATTTTGTAGAGACTTGGTATTATGTGCATTTACTTCATATCCTTTCATTGATAATGAAGGAAAAGGAGGAACAAGTTTATTTTTTTTTTATAAATAACAAAATACCGAAGTTACTGTGAATTTAGTTCCTGCATATGCGCTTTTCGACAACTTGTGTCTCTTCAGTACAGATCAAATCAAAACATTTGAAAATCCATAAACCGAAATATGTGTAAAACCTGATATAGTACAAATTACCAATAGGATCTTAAAAGAAAACCAAAATAATCTACGGATAGAGCTATGCATGAGGGAGATACTCCTTAAGTTGTAATAATATTTCCTTAAATTTGTAAATGGTTCTATTCAATGCATATTGGGGTCGGGTAATTTAATATTTTAATGCAATGCATGTCCACAAAGATATAATTACAGATAGCAGTGTGTTATTCGTCATCAAAAATGGTTTCATGTTTGATACAAAGTGGTGATGTAGTTGTTACCTTTGTAGAAGAATACACGGGTAAGTACTCATAGTTCAAGATTAATTCTAATACTGAAGTTAAAGTTATAACTAATATTTCAGACATAATACCGTTCATGCCATTCCCCAACTAGTTTTTGTCACATAACCAATAAAAAAATGATTGATCGATTGATTGAATATTGTTTAACGTCTACGGAGCAATATTTCAGCTATATCAAGATGAGAACAAGTATGTTAATAATAATCACTTAGGGTATGAAAAGGGAAAATTCTGACTGCCCCTGGAAAAGTAGGGTGAAATCGAAAGGGGTAGGGAATAAGAAAAAAATGAGAAGCCAAGTCAATTCATTTTATCATGCATCAAAACAGAATAATCTAAATCACTATTGCCCAACGGAACTCTTTTGCATTAATTCATCGTCAAACAGAGGCGAAAATAAAAAAAAACATGGTGATACAAGCAATACAAATTAAGACAACATGACAATAAAGAATAAATATAAAAAAGATATCATAAACATAATTAAAAATATTTAGTCTAGCATTGTCAACCCCCATAACTGACCCGATATATCATCATAGGCTCCGAAATGATAAGCATGTAATTGTTTTTTTCTGCTTTTTTTGTTTCTGGTGTTGCCATTGTTCTTGGATTGTTCGCTTTTAGATTGACGGTTCGGTTCTCACTTACTTCTTTTAAATTTCGGGTTCATTGATGTATGAAAGATGTGTGGTTTCTCACTTACTTCTTTTAAATTTCGGGTTCATTGATGTATGAAAGATGTGTGGTATACAAGATGAGGTTAATCATTGAGTTGAGGATCGTCATGAAAGGACATAAAACAAAATAGTTTATATCTTCTTTTTCTGAACTTGCCCTTGTATATGAACCCGACTTTACACGAATAAAAAAATTTAAAAAGTAAGTGTTGCACAATGGTATCCTTAATGTCTGCTGGAACACTTGTAGTCCAAATTGGACAAATATGTTGCGAATTAGAAATTCTAGCATTTCGAAGACATCCTCCTCTTTATAGTTTTTTTAGACTTAACAAAATAAGTCCTACCTGTTACTGTCATATAATGTACAAATATCTTTATTAGTACTTTAACTCATCTAGTATAGAATGTATAGAAAATGCAGTGGATAATTTAGCTGACCTTTAGTTGAAGATAAACATTCTAATAAATCTCAGTCAGAGTTTTTTTTTTGAATCGAGATCTGATTCACTCCTTTTGAGTATGCTTTATCACGATATTTTACAAAATTTTAAGCACATCTTGAGATACTTTTTACCCATTCACTCCTTATGACTTTTTTTCTCTTGGATTTTGGCTTTTGACAACTTTGTTATTACAACCATTTATAACATGAGAAAAGTAAAATATATACATTTGAAATACAAAAAATAGCTTTGATATGTGACAGAAGCCATATTTTCCTTCAGGATATAAAGAACCACAAAATCTTCAAAAGAAGGGAGAGTTTTTTGATGAATAATAAACACTTTAATCTTATTAATTAAACTTCCACCTGAATCTTTTCTGTGACTCTACTGGATTTTACTACATTACCGGCAGTGACATCCTCAACACGGCGTTTATACTCTACTGGTACACCTGATATAACCAATGGTTTTAACTGGGTTCGTGTTGTTCATCAGTTTGTGTGTACCCCAATTCCTTTTTGGTACCGTTATACTAGTATGCAATCTATTTATTTCTTTGTGTTTTTGATGTTGTGAATATCATATCTTTGGACTTTTTCTTTTTAGGATCAACGGTTCGATTTTTCCTGACTTCAGGGACTGCCCTGTCTATGCGGGGTAATCGGGTCATAACAGGGAGGGCCTGCCTAGACAAGCTATGTGAAACGCCACACTTCATGCAGTATTTATACCCCTTCTGTGTTCTGCCCCTTGAAGCGGTCGAGAATATTAAGTTCTTTTTCCTACCAATTTCTCTCCTTTGCCAGTGGCAATGAAAACTCGATAGTCCTTTCCTCATTTGTCATTTATGTTTTATTTTCGAATTAATCAGCATCTTTGAGTTAATGGTCTTCCAAACGTTAAGATTTTATCTGCACTGATGAGACATAAGTTGTCGAAATGCGCATATGTAGAATTTAAATTCACAGTAACTTCGGTATTTAGTCACTTGTTCACATTCTGATCTAGCTGAAATATTGCTAATTGGGCGAAACGGTCTGACTAAATCAATTAATCGAAAACATGCACATGTACTTATATAAACTTCGGATGCACAGAACATCAGGGATGTAACCACACTCGAGAATGGGAATTTCACTATAGGAATGCTCTAATTATCACGTTTGTCGTACGAGTTTAGTCTTTGTCGATTTTGAGGAATAGAAAAGCATCATCAATGAAAAATTAAAAAGGCGAGCAGAAGTATGAAGCATTTTTTTTTCAGTTTTATCTTTTGTATAAATTTGACTTCATAAGACTACAGAAAGAACTCAGCAGACAAGATGCACTATTCATTTCCTATGGAATAACAAGTTTTGGCTGTACAAATATATTGTCGATCAAAAACGTGCTATCTTCAGTATATCTAGTTGGTGGTATCTACACATTTCATTACCTGAGACGACATTGAATTATTTTTTTGACATCAAAGAAAAGAAGCTGGAAGTTTTGTCCTTATCCTGTATGAAGAGACACAAGTTTTTGAAATGGTCATATGCAGAAAGTAAATTTACAGTTAACTTCGGTATTTTTTTTATTTATTACAATTGGGCCGTTGTCACTGCTAGTGACTGTTATTCTCCGAGTGTATTCAGCAACCCAGTAGTCAGTACTTGTGGTTAGATGGTCCTGTCCAAAAAAGGTCCTTGTGTCCATACCGTGCAAGGTGTCGACCAGTAGGGTACACCTATGGTTAAATGTGAAACACATTCAAGCCTAAAATGATTAAATAACAAAAATAGCTACAAAAAGTGTTATTGTTCATACAGAAATATTCTTTTTTTAATTACTAGAACTTGTACTATTTACAACTGGAGTTTGTCTCTCCTGCAGTGTGGAGTCCGTAAAAAGATTCCCCGTGCGAGGGATGTATGTTCTCTATATTTTTCAGTTATGGTGTACTTGTGCGTGAGAAAATTTCTCATATGGATATACTATTCATACTTTCAAATTTTGGCATTTATTTTTGTAATTCGAAATGTAATCCTGACCACCTGTTTTATGTGCCCACATCTCACTATTTTATAACGCCAAGTTTTCTTACATTCGACTTGATGAGTGCCCTGTGTTTGTCTATATGTTGTAATCGCCCACTTGCTTAAGACACTAGTGCTTTTGTCGGGCAAAGGATGACAGTGAGTGTAAGAGCACTTTGCCAGTTTAATTGATGTTTGTTGACAATCCCGCACCCATGACCACCGAAGACATGGATGTAGCATTGCTCGACAATTAGCAAAGAATTCCGCTTAAACCGGTGCTAGGGGCCGCCTTGAACTTACTGTTAGGTATGAGCAAAGCTCATTGTTGAAGGCTTCATGGTGACTTCAAGATGTAGAACAACAATAAAAAAGTTGCTCCTTTGCTTGTTTTTTTTTACCATGCATTTGTAGAGATTTTGTCTTATGTGCATTTACTACATATCCTTTTATTCACTATATATATCAAATAGTTCTAATTATGTACATCAACACACTTTTTAGGGAGTGGCTATAATAATTTTAAAAAGGGAGATAATTAAACTAAGGGAGGTTATAAACTTAATTTTCTTTCAAACATATTATAATTAAGGGGTCTCTGAATGCTTTGATTTCAACAATATGTATTACTTTGAATATAAGGGGAACCCCTACCAAATTTTGTTTTGAATTGTGGTCTGATATAGGTTGTAATGGATGGGAGAGCTTTTAATTGCCATGGAAACCAGACAAGAAAACTGAAATCATTTGCGGATCCAGAGGGGTGTTCCGAGGGTTGGAACCCTTTTTTCTGGACAATAGTGTATTTTTAATGAATATTATCCAGACCTGATGTTTTATTATGAAATGCCCTAAAAATTTTTCGAACTATCCTTTCAATTCTAATTTGAAACCCCCTTTTTCTAATTGCCTGGATCCGCGCCTGGAAAATTTAGAAAACAGTATACTATTACATCTTTTATATACAGTTTCATCAATATGTATAAACTAGATTATGAGGGCAACCTCTGCCGATTTTTTAAAGGGGGCTCAAAATGTATTTAATTTCAACAATATGTATTAGATAGATTATAAGGGGAACCCTGCCCAATTTTTTCTGAATGGGGGTCTGATATGGGTTATAATGGATTTAGTGCTTTCAGTTGCCATTGACACCAAACAAGAAAACTGAAATTTTAGAAAAAAAATTAATTATGCTAAATTTTAAATTCCAATCCAAGGTTGCTTCTAGCAGTGAACATAACTTAAACTCTTGACCTTATTGGAAATGCCATTCATCTCTCTATGTCAGCCATGGCCCAGGTGAGCGATACAGGCTCTTGAGAGCCTCTTGTTTTTATTTTGTAGAGACTTGGTCTTATGTGCATTTACTTCATATCCTATCATTGTTTATGAAGGAAAAGGAGGTACAAGTTTAATTTTCTTTTATAAATTACAAAATACCGAAGTTACTGTGAATTTAGTTCCTGCATATGCGCTTTTCGACGGACAACTTATGTCTCTGCAGTGCAGATCAAATCAAAACATTTGAAAATCCATAAACCGAAATATGCATGTGTAAAACCTGATATAGTACAAGTTGCCATTAGGATCTTAAAAGAAAACCAAAAAAATCTACGGATAGAGCTATGCATGAGGGAGATACTCCTTTAATTGTTATAATATTTCCTTAAATTGTAAATGGTTCTATTCAATGCATATTGGGGTCGGGTAATTTGATATTTTAATGCAATTCATGTCCACAAAGATATAATTACAGATAGCAGT
>MJUU01010796.1:76666-90079 GCA_002080025.1 Modiolus philippinarum
CCCCCCCCCCCCCCCCCATTAACTAAATAAATATGTTGACACAAAGGCTGCAGAAATAGGTCTATACACCATTATGGCAAACTTCTATATCCTGTGACAATACATTTTAACACATCCCATCTGAATTCAGTATGCATATGTCTTGGTTCTAGCAATTTTGAAATATCGGTACATATTTCAACAAACACAAATTTATGCTCTATTTATAACTTAAAACAGTATGCATAAATTGATCATTAATTCATCACATTTTGTTTTAATATCCAGATTTCCTGCTTCATACAGACATGTGTTTTATATATCTTTGCTTCTTGTATCTGTCATGGCATAATGAAGAGTCTATTATACCTAGCTGGCAACTACAGTCATGCAATTTGGGTGAATAAATAAGGGTTTATATCATTGTAGCATGCTTTTACACTTAGTAACTATTGGTGTACACTATAACTAAGAGTTAAATGTATATATCCAAATTAAAATGTGTTTATAGAAGTGGAAACAAGCTAAAATTCAAGAAACTTAGTGAACCGCATCCCCACATATCAGATAATCCTTTATAATAACTACAAAAAAGATAAACTAGAGCTGTCACTTATGCCCCTGTTCATTGAACCGTGAATCAATATGGCAAGTGTAAATTTAAGTGTGTGTGGTCACATTAAAATTGTTGACACAGTAACACTATGGACATGATGATGAATATACGATGTACTTTCCCTCTTTTCAACAAAACATACAAAATAATTCTAAGTCTAAAAATCATTTCTATATGGGTGCTATGCAACCATTCTGAACAGTTTCATCCAATTTGAGGCACTTTGAATTTTCCCACCTTTCTCCAGTTTCCATGGCAACTGCAGCCATTTTAAAAATTCTTGGACCCTAAAATCATTGCTATGTATGATAGACAATATTCCTTAAAAAGTTTCATCCAATTTGAGGCACTTCGATTTTCCTGTCCTTTATCAGTTCCCATGGCAACCATGGCCATTTTGAATATTCCAAAAGATGTGGGTGTGTGTGTATGTGCTTATTGTAATTAAGATTCCTTTGCAGTAAATATAGTTGGAAATTGAATGCAAAGTTTCTGAAAAACATCAATAGTTGTCTTTTTATTTACAAACAAATGGAGAGACAAGGATACTGGAATACTGAAGATGTTCACTAGACTGTGAAAATGAAGTCAAGGGAAAAAGCCAATTAGCAGTCTGTCATGTTCCATCTTTAACCCACATACCAAAATATTATTGACCTACCATTAATAGATACTAGGAAAATTAACATGATCACTGGACCGTAAAATTGAGGTCACAGATATATATCGGTAGTTTTGCAATTGGGCGGATTTGTATTTCAATTGGGCGGAAATAGTTTTTCAATTGGGCAGAAAATAATTTGCAATTGGGCAGATTTTATTTTTTTCAAGTAGGCGGATTACATGTGATATGCCTGTAAAAATATAAAATGAAACAATTGTTTAAAAACCAAATACACTTAGCAAGGTAGAATAGTGGATCTCTGCGATTATATCCATGACCAGTTTTATATGATTTTTTTCAGTAATTTGATATTTTTGCTGTTTTACATATATTTCTTCAGACTTGTAGTTCAAAAATTACCAAATGAAGGGGACATATCTTTACTACATCTTATATACGTAATGTTAAATTTGTCTGTTGCTGTCATTGTTATGCCGTCCCTTTTGGTAGTTGACCAAGTGTAGGATGAACTTCGTTCAGATTTCAAAATAGTAGATAGTGGTCATACTAGAAAAGCCAGAGAGTGTCCAGGACAGTAAACAGAATGACAAAAGGCATGTAGGTGATTAGACTCGACTCTCAAATGGCGACCAAAAGAAAATGGTTTTGATATTTTTTTTCTTTTCTTTTTTAAGGTAGATAGAAACTGTTGCTCTGCGCAGTGTAATCGCGCAATAGAAAAATACAAAGTCAAATACGGGTTTGGTTTGATTTCCTTGCCAGAACAGTCCTTTAACAGGTTTCCTTTGTGACGTCATAATTGATTGACTAATATGAAACGTCATACTTAGACCATTTTGCCGCGAATTAACTCCCTTTTCCCGTAAATAATGTTTATTACGGAAACTTTGTAAAATATATCCGTTAAAAGCATGGTGACATATACATTTTTTCGTCTCAACCAAGAGATCATATCATAAACTATCTATTTAGAAAAAACATATAAAATTCTCATGGAAAAAAGTTTCATTTTCATTAAGCTGAAAATTGCCTTTCCATATTTTTCCTGTGCATTCTATGTAAAAACAGACGAAAAAATGGCTAAAAGTGAGCAAACATTGACATCAGTTCTAGAAAAATTAAGCATGGTGACCCATACTTTTTATTACATATTTCAAGTTAGTAAGATTAGTTCTTCAATTGAGCCGACTTTTAACAAAATCTCATGGAGATGAACATTAGTGTCTATCTACCTTAAATTTACTTTATTTCAGTAAAGTCTCTACGCCCAATTGCAAAACTAAAAACGCCCAATTGAAAATACTAGAAATTCAAAAATCCGCCCGATTGAAATGCGTCCTATATATCATATGGCAGACTGTCATGTACTATCCTAGACCAACTTACATTGTATTTGTGATTAAATGATGGAGTTTTGTAAATTCCATAGTGTTCATGTAATGAGTATTTTTATTATAAAATTTAATTAATGTTTGATTTGAATGTAATATAATATCAGACCATAACAATGTGTATGTTGTAACTATAACACTTAGCACAAAACCAGATATGTACAATTTAGATCCGTCACAAGGAAAATGGAATGTCAGTTTTGACAGGGTGGGTTTTTGTTATACTTGGCATCCATCTTCCCTCCGCCTTAATTTTTTTTTTCATGAGCCAAATGGCCAGCTGGAACCATACATGGTCACATCAGTCCTTAGGTGTTAAAAGTGTACATCAAATCCAGGGAGGGTACATAGTTATCACTAGAGACATAATGACAAACATTCAAAGATCTTCTCCTCTCAAACCTTATAGTAAGCTTAAGCTTAACATAGTGACATTTACTAGTAAGTTCTTGGTCACTCAACTTAAACAAATGTCTGGTAAGTCCAACTACATGGCCTCCTACTCGGAAAACAATTACATTGCCATTTGAACCTACAGAAAAACATTCAAAAATTTTCTCCTCTAAACGAAAATGGCCAATTAGAACTAAACTTCATCACTACAGTCCATAGATGTTCCTTTCAAAAAGTCCCCATTCCATCCAACATGCTGCCAGAGGAGAAGAGAACTTAACATTCTTCTAAATGGAAAACTCATTTAAAGATCTGCATCATTCACACATTGGATCTACTAAGCCATCATAGCATCAAGTCCAAAATATTTCCAGCAAGTCTGCACCTTATCCTGCAGGTGACATGACTATTGTCTATTGGATTTTTAAAAAAAAAATGGTCCAGGTGATCGAGCTTTACAGGCTCTCGAGAGCCTCCCATTTTCATATTATGCCCTTTAGCAAATTCAGTTTGTACAGTCACATGCAAATTAAGACTCTAGATTTGACCTGTGAAAATATTTGCATTCAGTGTTTATATGTGCACAACACCTAGATTTGACCTGTGAAAATATTTGCATTCAGTGTTTATATGTGCACAACACCTTTAAAGTGAGGAATAGTACTCAACTCTTGTTAACTGGTCTGAAAACTGACGGGGTGTTCTTCCAGTGGTTCAAAACCCTGACCCCTTTCTAGACAAATTTTGACAGATTTCTATACCCCATTCTAGCCCCCAGGCTATATATAATCAATTTTGTACTTTTCATTAGTGTAAACACCATTTAAAATGTCGAGATTGCAGAAAAGCTTTTCGGCAACTGTGATAGATCTGCAAGAGACATACAGGTGGAAAAATGTGCACATAGAAAACTGTTTGGCCATGTCAAAAATGCTAAATTGCAAATGTGTTGAAATTTGACAACTACAAGTGTTTGTGCACTGATATCTTCTAGAATGTCGATGCAAATAATACAAAACAAAATATGTGATAAAAGATGTAGGCATTGTCTTAGCTGAGAGTGATTTCCTCAACAAACTTTGATAATGATAGAATTTTAATGTAATAATATGTTAAAATGAAATTGATAAAATGAATATAACTGTCAATTGATGTATGTGCAAGTGCATCCTGGTGCATATATCTTGTCAGGTTGGATCTGCACATTCCACTAAAAGCAGGATTTTCTCTACGAACAGATTCTCAAATACATACTAAGTATAAAATCTATCATTAAAATTCTGCTGAAGCACAGCTTACAGATGACTAAAAATCTCCATATAAAACAGGAAAAAAAATAAATAAAAATAAACTACGTATGAATATATATTCTTGCTAAAAAGTCTTGTATAAAATTGTGTGTATTTGAGAATCTGTTAAACATTGTACTAGTCTATGTGCTGTGGGGTTCATAATTTCCAAGCATTGGTCATCATTAGGTTAAAGTAGGCATCACTGTCGACTGATGCAGAAACACCACTGTAATAATTTTCAAATTCCTCTTTTGTAATCTGGAAATAAAGTATTATAGAATATAAGCATACATATAATTTGCCTCATGCAGGGAGCTTGGGGATGTGAAGCGTGTTATATTACAACATTCACCATGCCACATGTATCAAATAGTACTTGAAAAAAAAATGTCTGGAATATCCAGACAAAAAAAAAGATCTGTAGTACCACCATATATTTATGAGTTCAGCTCAAGGATGTTCACTGGTCAATAAATTTAAAAATAAATAGGATTTCAAATAAATGTTATTTTATGTTAGAAAACTGAAAAAGAAGTTAAGCCAAAAAATTTCATAGGTTGCTGATGTCTTTAGTGATTAAAAATTAGGCGGGAAACTAAACTCATCTGTATTTTTCATAGGTTTATCATAAGCAATGTTTATCCATGAACAAATGTGACAAAATAAATAGGATTTAATAATAATTTGTCAGAATGCTGCTTAAAATGTATAAAATAAAATTATCACACAAAATATGGGGGTTTGTGTGCTAAACGTCATTGTATTTGCTTGGCCCTATGGGCGTAAATTTGCAAATAAATATATATTATGATGATTTTTAATGGAACAAACCAGAGAAGTCCTAAAATCTGGCAGAAATACCAAAACATGACATGCGAGCATCCTTAAATTCAAGCCAGACTATTTTTATCTTTTTTTATAATATTATTAGACTGTCTGCAAAATTCTTAAGACCAATCAGTCAGAAGGTTGGTAGTCAACTGGCATATCACCATAATAATCATATACTGCTTCTCTGATTTAGGCTGGAATTATTAGGCTTTGTCTTTCTTTAAAAAAAATGCTATGCATATACCATTTTATTTATAAATTTGTGTTTTATAAATACTGTGGTAGTACTTTTATTTATGGACATCAATTTTCCTGGTTGTCACGAATATCGCCATTTTGTGGGTACTTAAATCCATGGTTTAGAATCATATATACATTAAAACTCTAAGGAAAAAATGCATTTGGCTTTGAACTTAATTTCATAGTTTAAGCAAACCATGAAATCTGCTTAAATTGGAACCCCACAAACAATAGTACTTTCCCAGTATCTGACAGATAGACACCTTTGCTTTGTAGATAAAAATAGGATGTAGTTGTTGAAAAACAGGCTAAAATGCAAAAATTTAACAAGGTTATTCAAGTGTAAAATGTAGGTCAGGCACCAAACTGTCCAAGAATTAGGTAAATCATTCCAATACACTAAGTTAAATATGCTTCAATATTTTCATAGCAGATGATGAAAAGGATGATTTTTCCATATGGTCCAATAGTCAGAGCTTGCAGCCATGCATGTTATTGTCAGGTAAGAATGAAATTAACAATTTTTGTGAAAGACCTTACTAAGTTAAGCATTATTCTTGTAAAGATGGTTGAATTTGATTCATTGGATTCAGGAGAAGATTAAGATATGATTTTTTGATATAGCCCAATGTTAAACTATATTCAGATCTGGTGGAAGTTTTTTTGTTGGGTCTTACTGAAACAAGCAAATCTTTGTAGAAGACCTGCCATACATCAATCCAATACAGTTTAATTAAATTCGCTTTAACAGTTAGCAGATGATGAAAATGATGATTTTTTTCATAGGGTCCAATGTTAATCCATGTTCAGAACTCATAACCATGTTTGTCATTCGATAAGGGCAAAATGAGCAATCTTGGTAAAGGACCTTCCATACATTATTCCTATAAAGATTGGTTGACTTTGCTTCAATGGTTCATGAAGAGAAGATGTAAATGTAATGTTGTCATATGGTCAATTATAAAATCTATGTTTTGGATGGCGGCAAGTTGTCTGATCTGACTGAAATAAGCAATCTTTGCAATGGACCATCCATACATCACTCCAGTACAATCAAATTTTCTGCACCAGTTTTGGGGTAGAAGATGAAAAGGATTATTTACCAACAGGGTCTAATGTTAGAACTTTCTACAGTGCCATGCCATGTATTTTTATCAAGTTGAAACCAAATGAGTAATCTTTGTACAGGGCCCCCATACATAATTTCTGTCAAGTTTGGTTGAATTTGCTTCAGTGGTTCAAGAAGATTTTAAGATGAAAATGAGATTTTTCCATAGTTTCTATAATGCACGTTAAAACTACATGTATGTCCTGCACTGGTGGCCTAGTTTTTCTTATATGAACAATCTATGTAAAAGGCAACAGGCTCCAAGTGATCACAATAGCTCCCACTGTCCTTTTGGAAAAGGGGCAGTAATTAACTTAAAATCCAATTATCAGATTTTCTTCAAAATAGCAAAATAGCATGCTTATTTCGCTGAACTTGATTACTCTTTGATTTAGGGGATTGTTTTTGAGTAATTTGCCTGTGCAAAAAGCAATTTACCCTTTTTTGTTATTTTCAGCATAGTTGAAGGAAATTTTTAAAAATAATTTGTAAAGGTTCCGCAGAACCTAATGTCTCACCTGCTCATCCCACTGTCATTATAATTTGGCCTATATTTAGATGTGGTTACTGAGTAGAACTCCAAGAAATAACTTGTCTTTGAGAGTTTCAGAAATTTTACCAATATTGGAATAAAAATTTTGAAATCTAACCATTGAAAATATTTGCTTTCACTAAAATTCACAAAAAAATCATGATTGCTGACAAGATTTCCAAAAATTGCTGGTCTTCGAGAGTTTAAGGAAATTCACCAAAATTGGGACCATATTTTAAAAAATTTAGTTTTCAGAATAATGTCTCATATGAAAAAATGGCAATAATATTTGATTGTATGCAAAAATTTAAAAAATAGCTAGTCTTTGACATTTTCAGGAAATTTTCCAAAGTTGGAAACGGAATAAAATTACAAAAGCTTATTGTGCACCTGTAGACTATATGCACCGATTCTACATCAAAATTAAATTCCTTTATCCAAATTTAGTTTAAAAGTTATTGATATATAGACCTGTCATAAAAATGTAGCCAAATTCATTGATGTGGAAAAGATAGGTCAAGGTGACCTAATTCTGGTATAGATGTTGGTTACTACTTAAGATGTTATCACTTACCAATTATCCTCTGACTTTGGCATGTAGGTGCTGAGATATGGTACAATGAAAAAAAATTATCAAAACGAAGTCCAACTAAGGCCAGACTTTTTTTATTTCCCGTTTAATGGGAAAATTTGGAAAAAAATAGGGTCGAGAGGGCGAAATAAAAATAAAAATAAAAGTTGAAAATCAGTCGAGTCAATACAAAAAATAAAAATAAAAGTGAACGGCACCTCGTTTTTTTTTTTTTTTTGAATTTATATAATTTTATTAGTAACAAAACATGTACCTTCATATCTGAAACCGTGGTGTTGCTGGGGAATGGTGAATAGTATTTATTTAGATTTTGGAAGTTCATGTATTTGATCAAAAAATTGTTCCAACCCAGAGCTTCAGCAGATTGTGACAATGAACAAGGCAATAAAGTACGCACATCTACATATAATAAGAGAAATTATCCTAATATCTTCATAGAACAAGTTTGTCATGTCATTTCAAAGAACTTCTCAAAAGATGCTGATTACAGACAAAATGGACAGTTGTTGGGGAGTTTTGTGTCAAAAGTTCCCCTCAAACTGAACAAGGAGGGATAGACACTCAAGGCTTTGGTAAAGGCTAGGGCAAGGGTTTATAGCTGATAATTTCACAAGATAACCCCAATACACCAATGAACTTTCACCAACAGCAGCAAATTTTATCTCATTAAGAAAATTTCTAATACTAATACAGTATTTATCACTATGAATTATATATTACATTAAAGGGGATCAAATGAGCTGTACAATGATTTAAAAACATAAAAAATATTTTAAGAAGATACAATCAGAGAAATGTGTCTCTGATATCATGCAATAAAGATAAAATTATAATAAAAATCGAGGTTAGTGAGTTTTTTGATAAAAAAATATTCAGTAATGTTTAAAAAAAGAAATCTCACCATCAAATGAATTATTAATTGGCCTTAGTTTTCTTAAGGGTCCACTACATTTGGATGGAGATTTTTTCCTCTTTGTCGCAGTGTGCTTGGGTTAATGATAGGGCTGTAGGTTATGGTTTGAGTTGGGAAAATGGTGTAAGGGTTGGAGTTGCAATGGGTAGTGTACTTTTGTTTAGTTAGGTTTGGGATAAGAAAAGCTTTAACAACAGGGATCCCTAAGACATATTTATTGATTCCAAAAAATACCCTGTAGATGCCACAGACATCTTGTCCATATACACTTTGCTGGGCACCTGTGACATCCCCTTTTTGGCATTCAGGTTTGACATTTGCCGGTATAAAGTAATTGTAAGTAGTTAGAAGCCTTGTGCCCTCGTCAGAACCGTTCTCTCATTAAAATCTACAATATTTCACTCATTTCAATCATTTCCAGCGGATCAGTCGTCTGTCCGATAATACATCGTAGTCGGTCCCATCGTACATTTAAGCATACGAAATCACTCAAAGTCTGAGTCTATCTGTTCATTTCTTGAGTAGGCAATTTTACATATATCGAAATCATTGAAATATCCCAAATGGCTCTGTTTCCTTTAAAAAAATCGCCATTTTCATGACAAAATTTTCATTGTCTGATGGTAATTTAGATCGTTTTGGTCAAGAGATTGCAAAGTGAAAGTACATATATTTAGAACCTTCCAAAGATTCAATGCGCAGAAATATCCGCAAACAACACTTCCTGAGTCATTGACAATTTGTAAACATACCGAAACGTAGAAAGACTGTTAAAGTGGTCTACTGTGAAAGGGTTAAAAGACTAAAAATATACTGAGCGTAATTTTCTGACCCTAAATTTTTATTTTTGAGAATGGTGAAATAATGCAGTCGGCGGAAAAAATAAAAATAAAATCCATAAGAACCACTTTTATTTTTATTTCCATTTTGGCTAAAATAAGATCGGGCGGTCCCATTAAACAGAAAATAAAAAAAGTCTGGCCTAAAGGCAAAATACGGAAAAATTGGAATTTTTTTTTCTTTCAAAAATCAACTTGGGATACTATACTGAAGTCGTATTTAATATTGTGCCAAAATTTCATTGATATTGAACATAATTTGAGAAAGTTATTGAAGTTCTAAAAAAGTTTAACATATATAGGGTTAACCAAAAGTTTACGACGACGACAGAATTTATGGTCGCTATTTCTCAACTTCGCAACAGTCGTTGTAGGCGAGATTGAGCATAATTTTGTAAGTTTATTGAAGTTCTAAAAAAGTTTAACATATATAGGGTTAACCAAAAGTTTACGACAACGACAGAATTTATGGTCGCTATGTATTACCTTCGCAACATTCGCTGTCGGCGAGACAAAAAGAGGTTCCAAAAATTATTTTGATTTCATATCTGATTTATATATCGTAATTGTGGATTTGATATTAATAAGAAAAATTCTTTACAAAGCACCCCCACCCCCAAAATGATGATATAATAAAGGGAATTGAGGAAAATGAAGGAGGATGAAAAAAAGAATCTGCAAATTATATATTTTTGGCAGAATATATAATAATATATTTTAATGTACTGTTTGTTTGCCTAACATTATGTTTCTACATTCTTACTTTTCCATCTTTATCATCTGGAGCATCAAATGTGTCTAGAAATTCTTTTAAGCACTGATCCTCTGTCCATTCGCCACTTAGATATTTCTTATGTTTCTTCACATTATAAACTCCTCTTAAATCGTCTACTGTTACCACTCCGTCTCCTGTTTTGTCCAACTTCATAAAGGCTTTGTTAATCAGGGCTTTCCTGTTGTTGTTCATTGGGGGCTGAAGTGAAAATAATCCAAACAGTTTTAAAAATCGAGTTAAAATCATTTTAACAGCATTTTTTTCAAATTCTAAACTTCCGGATGGGATGTAAAACTCAGGTGCATGTGTTAGAAGAAATGTCACACTTCCTGCATGTTAATTAGAACCCTTGTAACAAGCACTCTAAGTGTTGGCTACAAGGCTAAATTCTCTATCCCTTTCAATTTCACCCTGCTTTTCCACTGGCAGTTAGAATTTCCCGTCCCATGGCCCTTTCCATACCTAAAAGTGAATATTTATTGACAAACTTGTTCTCGTCTTGATATAGCTGAAATATTGCTGAGAAGACATTAAATGAATTCACAATGGGAATGTTGGTGTTATGATTTCCAATTGTCTTATAATAGTTAAATTTTATCAAATATGCCACTTTTATTGGGTAACCATGCAGGATAATGTATCTTTTCAGCAAATTCCAGTTCTATTAAGGGGAGATAATTTGTATAGAAATAATAGGAAGAATCAGTTTTTTGCAATTTATTCAAAAATAAGTTAGGTGACCCTCAAATTTTTTTCATGGAAATGGAAGGACAGTATATTAGCTAATTATTCACCAAATTTTAAAAAATTCTATAAGATGTAGCTAAAATAAATTAAAATTTTACTAAAATTTGCTAATTTTCCCTATTTTTTCAACTGAATTGGCTGATTTTTCATGACAAATATCATTCTTATATGGCGGATGACCCTCAATTTTTAGTTTAATTTTTGTATGCTCTAATTCCAAAGTTTAAGTAACGAAAATATCAGAAAATTCTATCTGACAACTTTAGACCCCCATACCACCTTAATGCATTTTGAAATGCAACAGACATTTATAATGTATAAAGACACTTTGTTTCCAATTTGTTACTACATGTATTTGGAAACCATTATAATTTTTTTTCTTATATCAGTATGACTAGAATAAAAAGATGTTATCTGTGATATTAGCTTTCCTTTCAAGAAAATATCTGTCGACATGATTCCATCTATTTATCATAATTTTATTGTCATGAGTTATATCATACTGATTATTGCTACAATTTTTTTCATCAGTAAGAAAAGTTGTGCCTGAAAGTATGTTGTGAGACACTCTTAGAAAATTTGTGACTGTTACTACACATCAAATTCCTAAAGGTTCCTCGGAACTATGTGTAAGGTATCATTATAATCAGGACAATTCTAACCTTTATATATTTTCTGTATTCCAAAAAATAACTGGTCTTTCATTAGGAGTTTCAGGAAATTTACCAAAAATGATATCAAATATTTTTGCAATTCAGGTATTGAAAATGACTGTTTTCACCAAAATGTATTTAAAATGGTATGGTTGCTAGGCAGAATTCCAAAAAATAACATATCTTGAAAAGTTTCAGGAAATTTACCAAAATTGAAATCAAATATTTTTTTCAATTCCATTATTGTAAATTAAAGTTCTCATCAATATATTTTTTAAAAAAAAGTATGGTTGCTAGGTAGAATTCCAAAAATTAATTGGTCTAAGAGCGTTCCAGGACAAAATTCGGAATAAAATTTTTTTGCAATTTTACTCATTAAAATGTTTGTTTATTTCAAATTCACTTTAAACCATGGTTGCTAAGAAGAATTTCCAAAAAAAATGCATGTCTTGGACAGTTTCAGGAAATTTACCAATGTTGGAATCAAATATTTTTGCAATTCCAGTATTGAAAATTATTGTTTTCATCAATATATTTTTAAAAAAAGTATGGTTGCTAGGTACAGTTCCAAAAATTAATTGGTCTAAGAGAATTCCAGGAAATTTACCAAAAAATCGGAATAAAATTTTTTTGAAATTATATTCATTAAAATGTTTGTTTATATCAAATTCATTCAAAAACCATGGTTGCTAAGAAGAATTTCAAACTAGAGGCTCAGAGACTGAGCCTGTATTGCTCACCTGACAAAATGCTTCTATGTCATGCATGACCAAAAAAGATGTACTTTACCAATGAGGTCTAATGTTAAGCCACGTTCTCCATTGGCAAATGTGTTTTTTGTCTGATCCTATTGAAATGAGTAATCTTTGCAAAGGACCTTCAATATATCATTCCAATACAGTTTAGTTAAATTTGCTTGAATAGTTTCACAGAAGATCATGAAAAGTATGGTTTTCACATACCAGGCTACGATGTTCAACTATGTTCTGCACTGGAGGTCATGTTTTTTTGTCAGATCAAAATGAAATGAATAAATTTTGTAAAGGACCTTTAGTACATAATTTGGAAGGAAATGAGCAATCTTTTTCAGGCCCTTTAGTACATCATTCCTGTAAAGTTTGGTTCACTTTGCTTCAGCAGTTTCTAAGCAGAAGACTAAAGTCCAATGTTCTGTGCTGGTGGCCATGTTTTTATCGGATTGGAAGGAAATGAGCAATCATTGTAAAAACTTTTAGTACATCATTCCTGTAAAGTTTGGTTGAATTTGCTTCAGTGGTTTCAGAGCAGAAGAAGAAAATTTGATTTTTCCCATAGGGTCCAATGTTAAACCTAAGTTTACGCTGGCGGCCATATTTTTGTCCGCACGGAAGGATGACCAATCTTTGTAAAGGATCTCCTATTCTTCATTCCTGTAAAGTTTGGTTGAATTTCTTAGGCTATTTCGAGCAGAAGATGAAAATGTGATTTTCCCATAGGGTCCAATGTTAAGCCATGTTTTTTGTTGGATTGGAAGGAAATGAGCAGTCTTTGAAAATGTAAAGGACCTTCCATACATCATTCCTGTAAAGTTTGGTTGAATTTGCTTCAGTAGTTTCAGAGGAGATGAAAATGTGAAAAGTTTAACAGACAGACGGACGATGGACGCCAAGTGAATAAAATAGCTCACACTGACCCTGTGGGTCAGGTGAGCAAAAACTTGCATGTCTTGAAAAATTCAGGCAATTTACCAAAATTGGAATCAAATATTTTTGCAATGCCAATATTGTTTTCATGAATATATTTTAAAAAAAGTATGGTTGCTAGGTTACGGAATTCCAAAAATTAATTGGTCTGAGAGAGTTCTAGGAAATTTACCAAAAATAAGAATAAAAAATTTTTGCAATTTTA
>MJUU01010796.1:100903-123832 GCA_002080025.1 Modiolus philippinarum
CTGAGAAAAGGACTTGAATGTGAAACTATGTCGCAATGTTTATGTGCTTATTGAACCATGAAAACAAGGTCAAGGTCATCTAAAATATATGCTGCTGGAAAGGTCATCACTTGGTGGTGCTGTGGACCAAAGATGATGTTTGAGAAAAAAGTTTATGCTGCCGCCGCCGCCGTCGCCAGATTGCTATACCTATGTCTCGCCTTCAGCGACTTTCGTCGCAGGCGAGACAAAAATTGCAAATGGCAAACTTCCGGGTTGTATAAAATTCGGAACCGGATCGGAGAAAAACTTTCCGGACTTTGTGTCCTATTACTTCTGCAGGCACCTTAAAATTTTCAATGCACATTTACTCATTAAAGAATTGTGCAACGGAAGGTAACAACTTTAACATGGATTCATGGTTGTTTCTAACTGACTGCCTGCATGGTTTTCATCAATATTATGTTTCTGGTGTTATCATAAGCTTTTTAATATAGTTGCAATATATAAAAATATGAAATTTTACAAAATCAAATCAAATAAATGAATTTATTTAAATTAACATCAACTATAATCATCATATTACAATTTCCCAAAATTCAACTTTTGTCGATAAAAAATTCCCAAATTGGATTAAAATGCCATTTCCCAAAATACCCTGAAAAATCCCTGTAAAAATCAGAATTTTTTTTTTATAAAATTGAATTAAAATTGTTCAAGCAATTTCAGAGAAGATTTTTGAATGTAGTTTCCAAACTTAAAGGGCCTATGTTAATCTACGTTCCCTGCTGGCCGCTATTTAACATAAAATTTTGAAGAGGGTCTCCAAAGGACTATCATATCAAAATTCTACTGAAATTGTTTAAGCAGTTTCAGAGCAGAAGATCTTTTTATGTATTTCCCATTGGGTCCTATGTTAAACTAAGTTTTGCCACTGGTGACTATGTCGGAAGATGGATCAGCACCAAAGTAACAAACTTGGTCAAAATCTCACAAGTTTCATTTAAGCAATGTTTAAATTGAATCCATTCAGTGGTTTTCTATTATATCTTTGTATGCATTTCCCCTTAGGGTCCAATTCATTGCTGGCGGCTATATTGGATGATGGATCAGCACCGAAATAAACATCCCTTGGTCAACTTCTCACAAGCATCATTTATGCAAAGTTTGGTTTAAATCTATTCAGCAGTTCTCTAGAGGATCTTCTGTTAAATTAAGTTCACAGCTGGTGACACTTGGTCAGCACCTGACAGGCATCATTCATGTCATGTTTGATTTAAATCCATTCAGCAGTTCTCTAGGAAATCGTTGTGGGCCTTTCCCATAGGTCCATTGCTGTGGGTCATATACGATGGCAGATTGGCACCTAAGTAAAAATACTTAGTCAGCATCTCATAAGCATTATCAATGCCAAGTATGGGTTTAAGTAATTCAGTGGTTCTCAAAAAGAAGTTCTTTGTATGCATTTTACCAATGGGTCCAAGGTTAAAATTTAGTTCACCCGCTGGCGGCCATGTTGGATGACGGTTGGACACAAAAGTAGTAACACTTGGTCAGCACCTCATAAGCATCATTCATGCCAAGTTTGGTTCAAATCCATTCATTTGTTCTCAAGAAGAAGTTGTATGCATTTTCCGATAGGGTCCAATGTTAAAATCAAGATCCCTGCTGGCAGCCATGTTGGATGACAGATCGACACCAAAGTAACAACACTTGGTCAGCACCTCATCAGCATCATTCATGCTAAGTTTGGTTCAAATCCATTTGGTGGTTCTCAAGAAGAAGTTCTTTGTATGAATTTTCCCATTAGGTCAAATAGTAAACTAAGTTCCCCACTGGCGGCCATCTTGGAAAAGGTCGGAAAACTTGACTGTGTTCAATAAAATATAGTCCTTAACATGCTGTATATTTTTGCAATTAAACTTGACCTCTATCTCAAAGCGTTTTTGAAATATAGGGCAAAAATAGTAATGGTGCATTACATGATACCCCGCCAAGTTTCACAAAATTTCAAAGTTTAAAGAGGCATAACTCTAGATCCCTGTGTACTTCTTAACCCAAAATTACACTTGTCTTGTCTTTTATGGCAGACAACTTACATCCCAAATTAGAAGACAGTATGTTATTTCATTCACAAGTTATAAGTCTGAAACCCTATAATTTGCGAAATTTCAAAGTTTCAAGGGGCATAACTCCAGAACAACTTGGACCTCTTAATCAAAATTCGAACTTGGTCTGAGTTTTGTGGTACACAAATTATATACCAAGTGTGAAGGCAATATATTATTTCATTCACAAGTTATGAGTCAGAAACCCCAAAATTCGCAAAATTTCAAAGTTTCAAGGCACATAACTCCAGAACCCCTTGGACCTCTGAACCCAAATTCAAAGTTGGCCTGTGTTTTGTTATTAAAAAGTTACATACCATGTTTGAAGACAATATATTATTTCATTCACAAGACGGACGGACGGACGGACACACGACTGAGGGTATCACATAATACCTCGCCACTTCATGTGGCAGGGTATAAAAAAGCAGAAAACGGATATTTTACTAAAATTTCCGAAATCCAAGCCTCATAACTCCGTCAAAAATCAATGGAATTGAACCAAAATTAAAATTTATCTGTAACTCATCAAGGAAGACTCATATACAAAATATCAGACCAAGATCTGCAAAGGTTTAGGAAAAAGTGCGGAAAACTGATGTGGGACTGACAGACGGACGGACAGATGGACGTACTGACAGAGCGCAAACCTATAGTCCCATTCAGCTATGGCCAGTAGGGGACTAAAGAAATGAAATGAAATCCTCTCTTAGTTTCATAAATGAGTTAAAAATTGAAACCATACTTTTTGGGGATTCTTTATTAAACAATCAAACCAATGAAAAAAATTTCAAATCATTTCAGCGCTATATAAAACAAACTAAACGATTTATTTAATTTCCTGATCATATCTCTTTTCTTTTCTCTTCTTTTTTTTTTAAATATTGTTCCCTTTCTACCTTCTTCTTTTCTTTTTTTTTCTCTTTTCATTTTTTCTTTTTTGTATACGATGCCTGTGTACTGATATACCATGTGATTATTTTCTGTTGTGTATTATATTAATTGTCTTACAATTTGTATTTGCTGATGTATGAGTAATTTTGTATATTTAATTGTATGGAGAGGACCTTTGTAAGTTGACATAACTTGTGTCCAATCCAATTGTATATAATTTGATACAATAAAATATGTTTAATGTAATGTATGGTTTCTGAATTTATGATTACAAGGTCAAACTGACAACTTTGATCTTTATATGGCATCTATGATCTTTAGATGTAACATTCAACTGTAAAGGTCCCAGGTCCCCAGGTCATCTTTTCTTTATATTTAAGAAATAGAATATTGCAAGCGGGCTCTATGCGAATTAGAACATGGGCAGACCTTATATTTGTCAATATTTTATACCGAGCGATAGCGAGGTATAAAATGAAGACAAATATAAGGTCTGCCCATGTTCTTATTCGCATAGAGCCCAATTGCAATAATCTATTTCGATTCTAATATATTTAACAAGAGTTTTGAACATTCGAAGCGGCTCTTAGAGAGCGATATTGGTTTTTGCACTAGAATTGAAATATGTCGGAAAACCGCATATAAACACACATAAATGGACATAGAGAAATCTATATTCGTTGTTTTATTAATACAAGTGGTTCATAAGCTTATGAATAAGAACAAATAACCTGTTATAAAACATATAAAATATGGATATTTTGAAATCGAAGCGGGTATAAGTGTGAACTATTTGTATTTCTGATTTATATGACTGTTCAGTTATGTTATTTTTGAACCCAAAAAGGAAAAGAAAAGGAATAACTCATATTTATAATTTAATTAACATTAAAAATTGAAAAAAAAAGAAATTATATTTAAATCGTAGAGCATGATATGCAACTTAGATAAGATTTCATAACAACAACACATTCGTTGCTAGGTTACGGTTATGTCAATTTCAGTTCCGAGTCTTAAATTTAGTAACCGTTGTAAATTTCTATTATTGTCATTATTTGATGTGGATTTTTGGGTGATTCATTATTTAAAAACTTTATTTACACAAAATAAAATGAATAGGTGATTTGCCAATTACCGACTTTGGTTCCGTTCTTTAAAATTTTGACTCAATCAACGTCACGTGACACCGGACAGGTTGTCACATTTACCGAAGAAACCCTTATAAATCAGCATTCTGGCATATGAAATTTATTGGGATATAAAGTAAATCAAACAGACACATAAAAGGTCATATTATTTTGATAAAGTTCACCAAAGTCGAAGTTTGGAATCCTTACAGGTCAAGAGAAAATAATTTTTACATTTTGGTTAGTTTACGTTGGAAACTAACCGTGTTTGTCCGGTCTAGAGTTGCTCCCCTTTGTCCAAGTTTGTAAAACGCGAGGTCAAATTCGGGAATTCCGTTTGAACTGGCAAATGGTCTATTGAATGAATGAAATGTGAAATTGTACTTTACGAATGTCCTTTTGTAAAAAAAAAATATACGCATGTGCTAAAAAATATTGTTGGAATTAGAACATAGCTTTGTTTCCAAAGTGGAAGAAGAGACTCATATTAGAATTGTTGGTTTACAGCTTTTTTAGCTAAAAGGCACTCAATAGCAATTATTTACAAAATCGTAAATGTACTCTTCCTATGATTTCGATTTTTGAAAATCCCCAAACTTTGCATCCATATAAAAGTATAGGTTTTACTATTTTGTCGAACAAATCTAATTGGCACTCAATTTACAAATTGTGTGATTTACCTTTTTTCAAGACTTCGAACATGGCTTTTGTAGCTTTCTCTATCTGAAATTTTTTAGCAGCTAAAAAGTTTCCAGATTTAGAAAACAAAACACCCAAATAATTAAATTGAGTTACTATTTCAATATTAGTGTCATCAAATTTAAATTCCAAATTTTGAGGTATTCTACCTCTACTAAATACTAATATCTTAGTTTTGTCCACGTTTACTTTTAATTGCCAAAAATTACAGTACTCTGAGAAAGCATCGAGTTGTTTTTTGGAGGTCTTCTTTTGTCTCAGCCATGATTACTATCATCTGCATAGAGAATCACGAAAAGTTTCAGGTATACATTTAAATGACTTTCAATTTCGTCCGACAATGATTCCGTACTATTGACATTTTTTGACTGCAAGAAAGATTCTAAATCATTGAGGAATATTGAAAATAAAAAAAGGGGGTAGATTTTCTCCTTGTCTTACACCATTTTCACAATTAAAGAATTCTGATTTATTATTATTATAATACATGACTTTTATATTATTGTACATATCTAAAATTAAATGGTACATTTTACCGTTTATGTTGTTAAGTAAGAGCTTGTACCATAAAGCATCACACCATACTTTATCGAATGCTTTCTCGAAATCCACGAAAGCACATAATAATTTCTTCCCCTTACTTTTTAAACATTCGAAAAAAGACTACAGGATAAAGATACTGTCAATAGTAGAGTATTGTTTTCGAAAACCACATTGACTTTCGTTCTGAATTTGAAAATCCTCAGAAAATTTATTTAGTCTATCATTCAATATAGAGGTGAAAAGTTTGCCTAAACAGCTAAGTATGGTTATTGGGCGAAATTTTTTGGGGTCGTATTTATCTCCCTTATTTTTGAATATTGGTTTAATGCTTCCTAGTAGCCAAACATCTGGGATAATGCCAGTCTCAAATATTGTATTGAATAATTTTTCGTAAATATCTGAAAAATATGAATTGAGTCACAGTTGCCTTTATGTTTTCGTTTATTATAAAATCCTCCCCGCTTTCTTTATTACTTTTTAACTTCATTATGCATTTAGAAATTTCTTCTTTGGTAATACTCTGATTGATTTCCATGTTTATTTGGTTTACTTCATGTTCACTTACAGACTTTCTGAAATGTGCCTGACGGGAATTTTTGAGTCTGGACCGGCAAATTATTATCCGTGTCCGACCGGCAAGAGATTTCAACTTGCCATTGGTTGTTGCCACTGTTTATCTACATGTCAATAGAAAATGTTTCAACCCGTCTTTAAACTATAACATTGCTTGCTTTCATATTAAATTTTTGTTATAGAAGTGTCCAAATATGTAATTTATCCAATTTTTACTACAAAATCGCTAATGGCTGACTTCTGATTTTGTACATCAGAAACGGAATGGAGAAAACACGATTTTTTTTCTGGATTTTCGTCATAATGGTCTGGCAATTTTTCTTGCCTGTCGGACCACATGACCGGCAGAATTTTTCAACTTTCGGAAAGCCTGACTTACATCCGGTAGGTTTGGAATATCATCCTGGCTGGGTTTTTTGTTTAATTCTTTATAATACTCAAAGAAAATGTCAACTGGTATATCTGGTTGTTTCTTACTTTTACCTTTATTTAGAATTTTCCAGTATTCCTTTGAATTTTTGGTACGTAAAGCTTTTAATTTATTTTGCATATCTTGCCATACTTTAATCTAAAGTTTCTTCATATTGTTTTTCTGAAGAAAATAACTGTTCTTGTAACCTATCTGTTTTGTTTCTTTTGTATTTTCTTTTCATTTTTCTATAATTTTGTCTTTGGAATTTACAATGCTCGTCAAACCTGGGTTTACTACTTTTACTAGTATTAACCTGTATTTTTTATTTTTAGAGACATGCGTTCCTAGTGTTTTTCTTGCCGAATTTAAGAGAATTTCCCCAAACTCACTAACATACTGGTTGACATCATGTTTACATATATTTTCAGAATGTAAATTAAAAAGTTTATTTTCTAAGTCAAAAACCTTCAGTGTTTCTAAATTTTCAATGAAATCCTGCACTTTTTCTGGGTCCCACTTATCAATTATTTCCTCCTTTTTAAAATCTTTATCAAGTTCTGTAATTATCACGTTCTGTTTCGCTAGCTGTCAATGACACTGACAGTGGGGAATGGGCATCCAAATATAATTTAGAAAAATCTTCAGTGAAATTTGATAAGAAAGACACATTACATAGACTATAATCAACAACACTTGGTTTTTAAAGGTTAAACTCCCCTCTTTGTCTCCTTTCAATCGTCCATTTAATATAAAGAAATCATTTGATTTACAAAAGTCAAGCAACAGTTTACCAAAAATATTTTTAACTTTGTCTTTACTTTTGCGTTTACGTGGCAAATTATATACATCTAAAAACCCAACACTATTTACTATTTATGTACATTTTTTCTTATTATGAAAAGATCTTTTTTCATCTTGAAATCTATTTTTCTCTGACACTGAAAAAGCGTGACACTGAAAGGGGTTACTGTGAGAGCGTGATTTTTTGTTGAAAAGCGTGATTCTCACACCGAAAGCGTGGGACTTGACAGGTCTGCATACCCCAATGAAACTTTAAAATAATGCATTCAATTCTTAACTAAATCATTAATTGTTTTTTATTGATGGTGATTGCAATTAGAAAAAACTTTCTCTAATTTCTAGCAAATTTAAGCAACGTATGACCGGTGTGATAAAAATATTTCTCGTCTCTATTGAGAGAACAACTCACGTGAAATTTCCAGCCAAATCTATTCGCAACATAATCATCGGTGTTTTACATTATGTCATTAGAGAAACATTTTCTACAACTTAAACACGTTAATTATGAAATTTCTCACATCTTGTTAAATAAATTTTCAAATGTTTAAAAACTCGGCAAGCCTCGTTTTCAAACATTTGCAAAATTTATTTAACTCGATGTGAGAAATTTCATAATCAACTTAGTTCTCGTTGTAGAAACTATATAAACGTAATGGGTGCAAGTTATCATCAAAATCACTTTAATGAGTTACTATGAGTTACTGACTTTTTTCAATAACTTATACCAGTTATGAAGCAATAACCTATATGAGTTACTGTTTTGTTAATCAAGGGACATTACTCTGTTGATAACTTCATTCAGTTATTGAAGTCTTTTTTACATTATATTCAGTTTTGTTGAAATTCTTATCTATTGGTCACAGTTATGTCTATTATTACACATGTATTAAGTAGTTCAAATTCACCCCAATCTAATGATGGCCTGTCTTATTGATTTTGATGAACCATTTCAAAGATAATTAAGATTTAATTTCCCCAGGGTGTAATCTTTATGGGGATTGGGGCATGTATTTCCTCTCTTTGCGCATTTATAGTTGATAGGTAATTACACAGTTAAGATTCCAAACCATATGGGAAAAATAGTAATGGTACATTACATGATACCTGCCACGTTCCACAAAATTTCAAAGTTTAAAAAGGCATAACTCCAGATCCCTGTGTACATCTGAACCCAAAATCGTATACGTACTTGGCCTGAGTTTTGTGGTAAACAAGTAACATACTACCGGTAACTTTGAAGACAATATATTAATTCATTCACAAGTTATCAGTCGGAAACCCTAAAATTCGCAAATTTTCAAAGTTTCAAGGAGCATAACTCTAGAACCCCTAAAACCCCTGATTCAAAAATCATACTTGGCCTGAGTTTTGTGGTGAACAAGTTACATACCAACTTGGAAGACAATATATTATTTCATTCACAAGTTATCAGTCGGAAACCCTAAAATTCGCAAAATTCAAAGTTTCAAGGGGCTTAACTCCAGAACCCCTTGGACCTCTGAACCCAAAATCGAACTTGGTCTGAGTTTGTGGTGAACAAGTTACATACCAAGTTTGAAGGCCTTATGTTATTTTGTTCACAAGTTATCAGTCGGAAACCTTCGGGTGACGGACAGACGGACGGACACACGACTTGGGGTATCACATAATACCTTGCCACTACGTGTGGCAGGGTATAAAAACTATTGTGTTTGTTTGAGAAAAATCTTTATCATAAAGATGGACATTTTCAAGAAATCAACATTTGATAACTTACATAAGTTATTGCTGAAAATACATGATCACTCAAAAGTACTTCATTTGATAACTTGAGAAAACAGGAAATGAATAGGGAGCTTTAAATTAGATACGATAACGTAACCCTAAGTCCGCTGCTCTCCCCTAACGGGAGAGCAGCGGACTTAATCTAAAACCCCCCATGATCATTTTCAAAAGTCGGCAGACCATTGGCCATTTTGCCATCACTCAACATCTTACCTCCCCAGTCCTTTGATTCCACTTGCGCCTCTTAATAAACATTTCGTTCTTAACTGTTCTAGTGGCGATAAATTTCCATCCTTCAATTTTTCTTGGCATTTCTTTTGTAGCTCGTGATTCCCTCTTTTCGTAGCAGCCATCTTTTACCTGCAACACTTATTTTTCAAGCCTGTAAATAAAATTCTGAATATTGCAGTACTGTTAGCTTATACTTGTTTGTGCAACATACACTCTGAATTCACATCAAATAGTAGCATTCCTACCTTGCCTAAACAATGTAAGATTTGTTATTTTTAACTGTATCACCTGTAAATACAATCGATTTTACCTTCGCCCAAACACGTTTCATGACATTATTTACTTCCGGTACTCTTGACAACGGGAGACAGGTGGCATTAAGCCCTAGGCTAATATTATCTATATTTGTTGATTTAATCAAGGGATTTGTTCGATGATTTAATTTGGTTACTTAATTTAATTAATGTGGTAATGTTAATTGTGACATCAAATGTCTCAGTGGTATTATTACGCCACTTTTGTTTAATTAAGAAATTTAACGAAATAGTTATCTAAAACAGGCGCGTATCCAGAGAATTGGAAATGGGGGGGGGGGGTTCCAATTAAGAAGTGTAAAAAATTTCTTAGTGAAAAAACAGGAAATTCATTAAACAAGAAAAGATATGGTTACAACCATATCAAATGATAACTCGATTTAAATCTTATTTTATCTACGAATGGAAAAAAAATTGTGCATGTTATATGATCTAGTTTTGATTTATTTCATATTAAGAATTAATGGATCACTCGGGACGATTGTGACAGATAAATTGAGGTAATATGTTCTGAAAAGATCTTTGCGTGTGTTTTCATTATGTCCATTGTTGATGGTCCTAAGTGATGGAAAGGGATCACCATGCCTATATAACAACCTGAGGTTAAAACCACAATACATGCTATATGGAAATTACAAAATGTCAAAAAAGCACTGACTGCAAACTACAAACACAGGTTGCAGAAGAGTATGCATAATCTGGGCCACATGTGGTAGCCGTCAAAACCAGCTAAGATGTGAACCATTGAAATATCTGTTGGGTAACTGATTGTTGAGTTCCATCTCTTAAATCAGTAGATTAATTTTATAAAAATCATAGTATGTTTCCCGGGGTATGTTACTTTGTTATTCTTCAACAGTAAGATAAAATCCGTAACACATTGATTACGTACATAACACAAAAGTTGCAATGAAATATAATACAGGGTAAAACAGAAATTATCGCAATCAGCATATAATCAAAAGAGGGACAACTCTTTCCAAAATTAATATCACGGAAGTTAAATTTACATGTAGAATTTCAACTAGGTTATTTGATACAATGGTAGTATCAATTGATAATCATTGTGAAATACGTAATATTTATTGCATACATTTAATAATATAACAATGGGTGATAATAATAGGAAGCTGTCTATAGATAAATCAAATAATGTAGTATTGTGTCTAGAGCTGATGAGAACAAATGGCGTAGTAATATAGACAAAGGTAAATAATAGCTTAAATAAAATTGAAACATTGCGCCTCGGCATATACAACTCAAAAAACATTTCATTATACCATTGGGCACAAAAACATTTATAAATTGCCGTTAAATCACCGTTAAAAAGTAATGCAATACTGCACTATATTTTGCACATGAATATAACGGTAGTTAGGTACCAAAGATAGTAATAATTCACGTTAGATATTATGCCGGGATCCGAGTTATGAAAATACATGATTGCCCGAAAAAAGGGGGGGGGGTTCCAACCGGAACCCCCCCTTGGATCCGCCAATGTAAAATGTATAGAAAGTTCCAAAGTATTTACAAATTTTTATTCCTTATATCGTTTACAACATTTTCGTTACAAAAAGGTGAACTAAAACACATGAACTTTGAATCTGTTCCTGAATTTACATAACACATAAATTATGAAAGGGAGATAATTTGATAAAATAATTTCATAGTGATATCTCTTGAGAAATTAACATTTAATGGTCTCGATAACATGCAAAGTATGAACAAAATCTATAATAGATTTTTAAAGCTATCCTATGTTTATGTGTTATTTTTTTCTGTGACGGCTTGCTAATGCTAATTGCTTTCAGTGCTTCATGAACAATTATGACGCTGACTTTGTCTGCTAATAACAATAACATTTATAATATATGTGCTATGTGTTTTTTTCATTTTTGTGCTATCACGGTCTTTGTAATGTATGTGCTATATGTTTGTAATGTATGTGCTATATGTAACCCGGGGTATAATGTATTGTTATTCATGTATTCATGTATAATTGTATGTTTGTGAAAATCGACTTAAAAAGTTTACAATACAAACGGATATAAGATTTCCGCAACTTTGTATGAAATGACGACCACCCCATATCCTCCCGTGTAGACAAATTGGAAGTATTTTTACTGACTGACAAGAAATATTTACAAGAACGGTTCTGCACTGTGGAAAATTCTTTATTTTTCGTTCCCCATGTACCTGAACCATAGAGAAGAATAGGTTCAAAAATTGATGTGTACAATTCATTTACTTTATAAGTCATCCCGCCAGCTGAAATTACTTTCCCAAAAAAGCACCGAGGGCACGACTAGCAGCCTTACTCATTTCTTTAGCATTTTTATTAAAATTTAAATGTTCATCAAACCACACACCTAGATATTTATACGAATCAGCGTACTGTATATCTTTACCGTCACAAGAAAACGATTTTTCAGAAATTGTCATACTTGGGGTTCTGAAAAGAACAACTTTTGTTTTATCATTGTTTATACAAAGTTTCCAATTTGCACACCATTCTGAGACAACATTCAACATACATTGAAGGCGTTCTTCATCCGGCGCGATGAGCACAATGTCGTCTGCATATAATAAAATGCTGAGATTAATATCTTCTATTCTAATTCCACAATTCAAAGAATAATCTTTTCGGCCAAATCATTTATATAGATCGAAAATAATGTGGGGGAGATAATGCATCCTTCCTTCACGCCGCTCGCTACCTCAAACCATGGCGTATTGTCATTATTCACACGGACAGTACACTTAACATCTGTGTATAATGATCGCAAGGCACAGAGAAACGCACCGCGAATCCCTAACACTTGTAATATATACCATAATAAAGTCCTATCCACTGTATCGAAAGCCTTCTTCATGTCGATAAAACATGCAAAAGTTGATTTCCGTGCTATTTCACGGTCATTCAGAGTCAAATACAAAGAATGAATATGTTCCTGGCAACTTCTGTTTTTACGAAACCCATTTTGTTCCTCGCACAAACAGTCATTTTCTTCTAACCATTGACTTAATCGGATGTTCAAAACAGTACAATAAATTTTACAAGGTACAGATATCAATGTAATATCGCGATAATTTAACGGTTTACGGTCATCATCTGAATTTGGTTTAAGAATTGGGTTAATAACACCCCTAGACCACTGATACGGTAATTGACCTAAACGGAAGCAACCGCTTAGTAGAGATTTCTCGATAACTCACGAACGTGACGAAACGAACGTAAGTTTACTTAAGGTAATAGGTACGTAAATAGCAAACTTTCCGGATTTCGATGAAATTTTGCATGCAAGTGCATCAAATGAAGCTGAAATCCAAGGTGAAATAAAATCGGTTTAGCTATTTTTATGTTTGAAATATGACCGATTGAAAAATCTATCATTTATGTTGTTTTCATGTAAAATCCATGTAAAACGTAGAGAAAAATAATATATGAAACGTCTTTAAATTGTGCGTATATGAAAACGTATCCTACAATTTTTCTGCAAAAAGGATATGTTTTAGACAATGAAATTCCCATTTTAATGGTGTAAATTTTATATAGGGTCACCGAATTAATTTCGCCGGTAAAAATAGTAGTACATAGAATAGGCACGCCAAAACTGGATTTTTTCTATAAAATCCGCCGTCAAAATAGCGACGTCGTCGATAAAAGTTATGATTTCATGCGTGATTTGAAAGATCATCGGAACATCTATTCAGCGATCTATACCACGAAAACGAACTCGGTGACCCTATAAAAAATATATCAATAAAACAGAAATTCCTTTGGCAACATAATATCAATTTTTCAGAAAAATTGTAGGATATAGTTTTGAAACGAAGATAATTTAAAGTGAAAATTAAAATTATTTTACGTTCATTCTAAAGCAAATTTATAACGCGCTTATTTGCGTACCTCTCACCTTAAACATACGAAAGAAACAAAAGGACCATTCATTGTTAGGTGTATAGTAAGGGGCATAGGACATTTGCGCTTTTTTACCTGTAATTCGAGTGGACATTTGCGCTTCTAAAAGTTGGACATTTGCGCTTCATTTTTTTCCATATCTGTATTAAAGTGATGAAGTCCGCAAATTTTTACTTTTTAACAAATTCGATTCACTTTATATCGAAAATGCTTCATGCAAAATTACAGTGGTTTATCTTTTTTATTAAGGGAGATGTTTATAGTTAAAAGTTGACCGTAGTTCAGTTATGGGTATCGCCATTTTGGATCGGAAGTGACGAAATATTGATACAGATTATTATAATTTGTATCACTAACAATTACGGAGAAGACACGATTCAGAGAAAGGATGCTGGGTAATCATGGGTTTGACCAAGAACCGGATAAATTTTCAAATTGAATTTACCAATAGATATTAAAATCAGTGATATGATCGTGAGCATGGTATACAAGTTAAATATCGTGAAAGATATGATAAATATATCCCATATTTAGAAAATTCTACATTATTTTTCATTTTTTTTCGAAATTCAAGTTGAATAAGTTTTGCCTCTCGTTATCGAAAATACAAAAAAATACTAGCCTCCTGTTCAAAGCTAACTAAACGGATTCATATTCTCTTTTTAGCTAGGATATATATCACGTTATTCGACGATTTAGTTAAAAAGTATCCATAATCAGTAACAAAAATGCTAATTTTTCTGTTGATTTTTTTTATAATAATCCATATGATGATGCAGTATACAGTGCATATCAACGTGCTGCAATAGAAAGCAATTATGTAAGACTCAGGTACAGGTACAGGTAAATTTTGTTAATTGGTACAATCAACACAGCTGTCACTTGTTTTACAGGTAGGGTCATAAATCATTCTTCGGTCACTTTAAAATGCTCATTAAGGTAAAATAAATGGTCAATATTAGTAACTTCCCTTGAGTTCAGTAATTTTTAAAATGAGAAAAAAAAATGTCAGATTATAGAGAGGATATTTCATTTGATTTGATAACAACACGTGTTATTGAGAAAAATATGAAAAAAAAATCTTTATTCAAAATTAGTTTTGTCTTCTACATCTATCAAAATGATGCTTTTCACGTACGTTATCAATATCGGCGCAACATGCATAAGAGTTGAGAAGCAAAAATAAGACAATAAATTTATTTTTACGTTTTGGTTTTAATAAACATCACAATGTCAGAGTTTACCTGCCTTTGAGGATGTTCAGGTATCGAGTTACCTGCGTTGTGTAATAGCCGATGTTTTTCTCACACCCAAATAAAGAATCATTCGAGGTATCCAGAGGGGATCTCTGTAGTGTAAACTTGTCAACATTTATTTACAAAAAATTCAGAATCGAGACGGCATCTCCACCTGTTTGCATATCAAGAAAAAAAATACAAACAAAATATGTGTACCAGAGATTGGATACAACAGTACATCTGACGGTGATCTAATTACGATGATCATGTTCAAAGATTTTATATTCACTTTTCCATAATTTTGCGGACTTTCACTTTAAATTAAACACCCATTTGCACTTTTACTCTTTTAAAGTGAAAGTCCGCAAAAATATGGAAAAGAGAATATATAAAATCCTTATGTAGTTCTGACACATATAACATATTTCGATTTTTGCATTTCTAACCCAATTGTTGCAAAAAAATGTATTTTATTCACAGAATCTCTGGTCATGGAGGGTCACGTGACATTGTGTAGAGGGCGCTATGTATACTGACATCAAGTAATAACCAACGAGTACCGTAATAAGGCGTTTATCAACAACGATCACTAACAACATGACAAAGTTCGTTACTGCATTTTTACAAAGTCGCCGTTCAACTCATGACTTTGATATATTTTTGCTTATTTTACGTAAAAGATTTTTGACATTCTTTTTAATTTGTGTTTAATCTGTTTCTATAGACGTTTTCAGAAATAAGTAAATTTTGGTCATCTCCCCTGATTACGATAGGTCTGCCATCAAGGGGTAGACAGGTACCACAGACACTGATAAATTATTGAAAAAAAACATCTAATTTGTTTCTATTTTAAGACATGTGCATTTTAAAAAGTTTAAATTGAACTTTGGTATTTTTTGTGTATTTTTTTAAATAAAATTGATAGGAATATCCAGAGAAATATGCTTCAGTGCAAGTAAATCTCATAGCACATCAAAATATTGATATTTCACCGAGTAATCACGAAACATGAAATGGCAAGTATAATGCCAGGTGTTACTATCCGAATAAACAAGTTGTCAACCCTTTCTTGTGAATATACTCTATGTTGTCCCAGTATACACAGGTACCTGTATACCCTTTCAAATCTTTAATCTAACTGAATGTGTAAAAAAGAACAAGTTTTTAAACATAACTGTTTTAATAAAAAAAAATGATTAAAAAAATTGATTACAAAGAAATGAAATGAAATTTCGGGGGAAAATTACCTAAAAAACATTTGTGATTTGTATAGCGAGGTTTACCTGTCTTAAAATATAATTAATTCAAATACATAATCTCAAAAAGAATTTTAATAGAAAATGGAAAATAGGCGAATTCTCAAAAAGAGTTTTAATAGAAAATGGAAAACAGGCGAATATGGCAAAGTGGCATATCAAACAACGTCAGAAAACACATTTTTGCAAGATGTGTATTGCAGGTGTTTCGCTTGAAAAATTTGGAAATACACGAATTTTAAAGGTTGAAATGTCATAAATTTTGAAATGATGTTTTAAGATTCGTAATCGTAATTATCTAAAGCTTTCGGGGAACCCCCGGTTCAGATATTAACACTTTATCTACCAGTGACGTATATATCCGCTCTACTACCTAAGACTGTATTGATGTGCACCATGGCCCTCCATACATTTCAATTGCAAACATTTTGTGCGTGTCCTGTAGCCTAATAGCAAATGTCTACAGCAATTATGTTTAGTAGTTTTTAAGACCACTTTTGTAGTAATAACAGCTGTTAAAAGAGCTCCAGAAACAGAAAATAAAAAAAATCGTCAAATTTAAGGGAGGGTAGGCAACTTCAAAGATTATTCCGCTTGAGAAAAGAAGGTGAAAGTGCTTGAACTTCGGTTGAATAATGTAGAAAGATGATTGAGAAAAACAGACATATTACGATTTTAGGAACAATCACCCCCAGAAAGAAACTGCGCCTAAATTCAGTGGAAAATACGGAAATTGACTGATTTTGACACTACCAGCTTTCCATATATTTCTCTGTCATGAGCAATTCTTACGCTATTGTCAAAGATTCAGAAATGAAAGTGGTGTTACAGGCATAGCTACTGGCACAAAGAAAAGCCGGTTTGGCACCACTTCCGGTTCTCTGGGACGACTTTAGTACGAAAAAAACGTAAAAAAAAACAGCATTTTCAGGAGGGGTGGCCTGTTGCCCTCCACCCGCCCCCTACACCCCACCCCAATTTGCCTCCCATGGCATCCTCCCCCAAATCCTAATACTTGAACTTATTTCCTGTCAGCATCAACTTTATTCTGCCTCATCTCATTTGCATATAATTTGCATAAATTTGCAAAGAAATGAAAATACGACTTTCTAGAAAAAAGCTCTGGTGGACAAAGAGTTAAGATAAAGGTAAATATAACACATATGCCATATACATATCACTGACTGAACGGAACACGTAATGACCATATTAGCCGATTTTGAGCTCCCTTTTCAAAATGAAAATGTGATCGCTTCATACATTATGAGAAATGCACATAATGCAATACACCTAAAGCATTCTAAGCTGATGGAGGACCCTATATTTCAAAATTAGAGCAATACACATAAAACGTTGACTTCGTAAGCAAATAATGAAACTTGTAAAGAAATGAACCGACGAAACAGTAAATAATCAAAATAAAATCTAATCTTAAAATTTATGTACTAGATAAATAGACCTTGATTTTACTTGTGTTTTTCAATTTTTAAACGACCCAACTCCTTACTCAAATCCCATAAATAAACGTGGCCAGCTATTATGGTCATCACGTGACTTTGATGACGTAACGAACTACAATTTCACTCGATAAAAAAATACAAAGAAAACACGAGAATGGTACAAATATATTGAATTTTCTCGAACACCGTTGGTTATGTNTAATCAAAATAAAATCTAATCTTAAAATTTATGTACTAGATAAATAGACCTTGATTTTACTTGTGTTTTTCAATTTTTAAACGACCCAACTCCTTACTCAAATCCCATAAATAAAAGTTCATTGAGTAAATCAACTGAATGCAGACCATCAATCAAAAGCATTGCCAGAGTAAAAAAAAATGTTTTCTATAGTCCCTGATGTGACAAACAGAATACAGAATTTTTACAGAAAACGATCCCTTATTTATTTTTTTTTATTTTCTTTTAGATTCACAATGACTTATTTTACTCATTCCTAAAAGAGAAATTCATAATCTTGAAGGTTTTATGCTAATTAAGTATCTAAAACTGGAATGAATTACACACGAAATTATTTTTAACAAAAATAACAGAAAATGCTTTATCAAATATAAATATTTCTTGAAGTTTATTGCAAATAATTTTGATTTACTCATAGGGTCTGTAAGTCTCGTTCTACTTTCACTTTCAAAGCAAAGATGAGAGGATAGCGACTCCATTCTGAGTGTTTTGTAAATTACTGTTGACAATTTTACACTATACAAAGTACCCAACTGGATGCCCGGATGATTGTCGTATCTTTGTATATTTGGGTATTACTCAACGCAGGTGACAAGATACCTTAGCATCTCCCAGTGCATGTTCACTCTCAATTTTCAAATGTTTATTCAAACCAAAACGTTCAAATAGGTAGGCCTATACACGAGAAAAAAAAACAAACAAAACATTCATTATAAAAATAGCAAAAGAAACAAACTCGCATAAAAAAATAAAATGAAATAAAAAAAAAAAATGCGACATTATTATATTATATTATCGAAATAATTGAAATTCTAAAATAAGTGTTTGAATACTTTGAAAGATAACTGATGTTGCAGTTTCAATGCACATCTTTTTCAAAGGTGTGCATCTTATACTTGATACAAGAACATGTAAAGCCATTATGCAAAATGTAAAAGCTTTGAAGAAATAGAAGTTTCACTGAATCAGATGTTAAGAAGTTGCATTTTGTTAACATAAAAAAAAGTCTAATTTTGTTAATCGCATGAAGAATTTGGAACAGTACAACCTTTTGTCCCGTCGTATCCCATCTGTTTAAACGTGGGACCTGTCATGTTCAGGTAAGTCACAGACAGTCCATTCTCTTTAATCAGATATATTTCGTTCAGATACACTATCAGAAAGATCCAACGAATGGAATACCTGCTTTCGGAACAAGACATAAACAAGTCGGGTAAGATTTTGTTCAAGGCATTTTTGGCCAGCCCCCCNCCCCCCACCGACTGGTCTTTACCATTTGGAAATATGTCTAAATCATTTTTCAGTCTGGTAAAACTCTTGCAAAGTTTATGCATCTATACCGAACTCAGTTCTTGTCCTTTTCGTCTTTTTGATTGTATGATATGCTAGTCTTCTTCTTTTTCAAAAATATAAGCAGTGTATAGAATGTGAATTACTGCCAACTGGATATGTATATTTATTGTCTTATTTTTGTACAAACTTTATTTATTGAAAACAAAGGATTCAGAGAATGATGTTGATAAATTATTTGAATAATTATTGATAGCATCATTTTTATTATATTATTGACTTTGACAAAACAAAAAAAAAAAATAATTTTGTATAACGTTTTTTTTTATTTATTTATTTTTCCTCCCACATTAATACGTTTTTTTTATTAAAAATGACTTAAAATCACTTTCCTCGAGTGAAGTTACTGATATTGACAATTTCTGCATTTAAATTACCCTCATGGTCATTTGTGACCCAAGACGGATGTGACATTTGGTGAAAATATATATTAATTTGTTTTAGATTTTCATGAAAATGAATAATTTTTTTCTAGGCAATTCGCCCAGACCTCCTGAAAATCAAATATTTACCCCCCCCCCCTCAATCAAACTTGAGATTATCAGCATTAAACTTCGTACAGTTAATCCATAATCCACAATGTGATTCTCACTTATTTTTTTTACATCAAATAATACTTGAGCTGTAAAAAAGTTTTCCTTTCTAATTGTTCCCAAGTATTGGTACTTTAAGTTTTGCCCTGAATTTGAGATCACAATCTTCATGATCGAGCTACACATGATATATTCATTGCTGACAAAGCCAACCACCTTTCAGTGCAGACTGCACTTTGATTTTTTTGTTGTTGTTGTTGTTTTTTTTTCAAAATTCTAATTATTATAAATGACTTTTTAAACATTGCACATTTTTTTTTCAAATTACAGCGTAAATCAATGTTATACGGAAAGACATGGCCATATCTTTTATTTCTAAAGTAAGTGAGAACCGAACCGTCAGTCAAAGAACGAACAATCCATGTACAAAGGCAACATCGGAAACATTGGAAACACCAAGAAACAAGGACACCACTTGAGAACGGCACAAAAAAGAAAAAAATGAAGACACACGTACAGATGAACAACACGGACCCAATAAAAACCATGGATGAGATCAGGTGTACCGGTAGAGTAAGCATCTCCTGCTTCTTATAAGACACCCGTCGTGTTGAACATGTCAACTCCGGTAGTAAAGTCAAATCCGATAGAAATAATAAAACTTTAGTTGTAGAGGGAAAGATCTGTTGTCATCTTGGAAACAGATATCCCATAACGATCGACAAGATCGTGATGTCGGGCGTAAAACTTCTGTAGTGATGACTTTAAGTTTGTGGTAACGTACCCTTGCTTAAGTAGTCTATTTGTAAGCAACTGGGCTCTATCAAGGAAGTCGCTGTATCGAGCACAAGCCCTTGAATAGCGAATGAGTTGTGAGATGTAAACTCCATATGCTGGTGCTTTTGGAATGTTGCCACAAAGAAAAGGGAAGTTTACTATTGGAAAAGTGAAGTCATCGCGTTTGTCATACAACCTAGTTTGTAATGTACCTCTGTTGTCAATTTCAAGATGAAGGTCAAGGAACGAGGCCGATGTGGAATTTTCTTAAGTATCCTTAATTTCAAACTCTTTTGAATAAATGAGATGAAGAAAATCACCAAAGCGAGGGTTGTTAAGTGATAAAATATCATCTATATAACGGAAGCTGAAATTAAAGGACTGGGCCAGTTTTTTGTCTTTATTTTGAAGAAGCCCTTCAATGAATTCTGCCTCATAAGAGTGGAGAAACAGATCGGCTAAAAGAGGTGCACAGTTCGTGCCTATTGGAATTCCGATTGCCTGTTGAAAAATAAATCCTCCAAACTGGACAAATATATTGTCAATCAGAAACTCTACCATTTTTATCACATCTTCCTCCGTGTATTTTTTCTGTGATTCTGAGTCGTATTTCACAAAGTATGCTTGTTCTCTGCCTATGACAATGTACTTATATCTTCGTTCGCCGTTCTTACGGGAGAAACATCTATGAATTATGTCTTTCAGTCGAGATTGCAGTTGTTCATGAGGAATGGTAGTATAAAGTGTGGAGAAGTCACAAGTTTTAATGCTGTTAGAATGCGATATAGGATGTCAAGCAGATATTTAGAGTTTTTTAATATCCACATTTCATTTACACTACTTCTTGAAAAGCTAGTATCACAGTATTTTTGAACGCCCTCTTTTACGGCTGTCAAGATGGAGGTTAAAAGCTTAGAAAGAGGTTTTGTGGAATTAATATCTATAATGAAACAATGTTGCTATAAGTTATTGAAATATGGACAACCACAAATATACTCCAGATCACAAAATTAATCTATACACATCATTTGTGCTATTTATAACTTGTTAACAATCAATAGACAATCTTATAATGACCGCCTGATACTGAGGAAACGTTGGTGTATGAATACTATCAAAAAATTAACAAATCGCTTCAAATCATTAGTAAAAATACACCTCTTAAATTCTGTGTATTCAGATAAGTGATCCAGGGTGAGCTAAACTGATAAAAAGTCGCCAAATACCGAACTTTAAATAATAAACTGTCGTGAAAAAAAATATATTCAATTGACAGACTGGTCAAAATCAATTGCTATCGGGTGTTAAAATGCATGTACCCTGACAAAATTTTATGTACAGATAGATTTTTTAACAAACATCATTTATATACCACTTTAGTGACGATTACTGCGTAAGAAACGATGTCATCCAAAAGGTCTTTCGTTGTTGCTAAGAAAATTGTGTTGTCCTGCAAAGATTTCATTGGTTCAATGGTCAAGTCTACGTATCGATCAGGAAAAAGAGTCTTCATTGAAAGAAACCACGTGTATGAGTAGTCTTTTTTTTAATTTATTGTATCGATTTTGTAAACAACTAGAGGCTCAGACTCTGAGCCTGTATCGCTCACCTGACAAAATGCTGAAGCAGGGTTTTCGATGTTCTGCATGATGGCCATGTTTTTTATGTGAATTTCCCATAGGGCCAAAATAAACTATGTTCTGTGCTGGCGGCCATGTTTTTTATTGGATCCAAATGAAATCAGCAATCTTTGTTTAGGACCTTCAGTTCATCATTCTTATAAAGCTTGGTTGAAATTGCTTCAGCGGTTTCAGAGCAGAAGAAGAAAATGTGAATTTTCCCATAGGGTCCAATGTTAAACCTAAGTTCTGAGGTGGCGGCCATGTTTTTCATCTGATCGCAAGGAAATAAGGCCACACCAAATTAATTAGTTGTTCTTTGAGATTTTGGCCAAAAAATTTGGGGCGAGCGAGCGAAATTTTTTTTTTAATTTTAAATTTTTCGCTTCAAATATTCTTGTTTTAAGAGCGAGCGAAATATTTTTTTTTTTATTTTTCCTTTCCTGCATTTCAATATTGTTTAAAATGTGTGCATTTGAACCTGCATAACAGCTGATATTCAACCTCTAGACTTAAAAGGTCATTATTGAACTAATAATAATAGTGTCTTATCATTCAGTCCAACAAATTGCCTTGCATAAACTAAGTTTTGCAAATAACAACAACTTTTTCACATTCTGACCTTCTGTTGCATGATAGCTATAGCCACAACTATATGATGTTAAACGGTACACTTTTCACATATTGATCACTAACTAGTCTATCATAGAATTGTGTAAAGCAAGTGTATGTAATTTCATTTAGATGTAGATGGTCACTAGAAACCATTTAAGATGTACTAAAAGTAAGAAAAAGAAAAAAAAAACAGACTGGCAAATTCTAATTGATAATTACATGACTATATGTTGCAGAGTTGGTCAGTATCTGGCAGTGATTATCATAAACTGGTGCTAGAACATTCATTATTTCCCTTGATAATTTTTATGAAGTCTTAGAAATATTCCACCGTAAATGTTCAAGTCGTGTTTTTCATAATCATGTCCAAATATTATAAGTTGCATAACAAATGAAGGCTTATGTTATAGGACTAGTCATTTCACAAACTGTTCTTTATTTACCCAAGTCATAGAAAAAATGATACGTGCAAAACA
>MJUU01010796.1:125017-149972 GCA_002080025.1 Modiolus philippinarum
TAGTTTCAGAGGAGAAGATGAATATGTGAAAAGTTTAACGGACGACGGACGACGGACGCCAAGTGATGGCAATAGCTCACACTGACCCTTCGGGTCAGGTGAGCTAAAAATGGAAAGTAAAACAGCGAAATATCGTCTTTTTTTTAATTTATTGTATCTGAAACGCTACATGTACCCTGCCGAAAATCGGCACATGAAAAGATGATTACACAATGTATTTAAAGAAAAAGCATATTTTTTTCTGGTCAATGTCGGGCTATAAGAAGCGGTACGATCCACAAGTCTCTATAAGAGGAAAATTATCAAAAATATCATTTTTCTTCTAAAATATGCAAAGTACATTCAATCGAAAACTTTTTGTCATTTGTATATATAGAAGTCTGTCACATGCACATGAAAAAGTAGAATATTTTACATTATAAGTAAAGCACCTAACAACAGACCTAAACAATGTAATCGACTTTTTTATCTTTTCTAAACGGAGAGCTCACAGTGTTTCATCGAAGAATAAACATTCAAATGAACATACTAGCGATGTCATAAACACACGATAAACAGAACAAGGCCTTCTTGATCGCAAGAGTATTTTGTTTTATTCAAAGAACATCATATACACAAAAAAATGAACATTTCGCCATGCCTACCCGTTTTCGACAAAGATTGTCCACCATCTTGTTTTGTCCAATCCCGCACACGTATACGACAGTGATTACAGGAAAAACAATTTGGACAGTTTTTTATCATTACATGTAAATAACTGGGTTACTCTGAGCTAAGTTGATATAACAAGATAAAAAAGAGCTAGAACTCGGGGGCCATTATGAAATTATAATTTAATGTAGATGTGCACCTCCTATTTCACAATTTAATTTGATTGATTTTTAATTTCTGGAATCAAATGGGGGTGCGGGGGGTATTTATTAGTGAGCTTTGCTCACAGTTTTTCTAGTTCTAGTTTGTTATTATATTATTGTACTACTTTATATACAAAGTTGTCTAACCCTAACCTTTTACCTCGACTGCTATTAATGCTGTATTTTCTAGATCTATTGTAGTTTTATAAATCTCATTCAGGTCACTCTGAATTGATCCAGGCTTGTGACTGGCTATCCAAAAAGGATAGGCTGCATTAATCTTCCTCTTTATCCCATCTGACATTATTTGTTGCAGCATGTTCTTTTTATTCATCCAAATAAGCGACTTACTTATCACCGGGGAAGATGTGATTTCTGACACGTGTATNGTTTCACTTTTCCACTTCCGGTTAGTATGTTCACATGAGTGACTTCCATAACTACTTTTTCTATTAATCGAAACTCTTCCTTGAATTGTAGAACTCTTTCTATTAGTAAGAGGTCAGCAGTATTCTGTAAACCTTCGGTTCGAAAATCCGCATGTTAGCTGTACGATAGATACTCTAATTTTGGTTCATTTCATTCAATCCTGTAACAATTTAACAAATAAGAGCCTGGGTTAATTAACATGGTTGATATTCAGTTGTACACTATGGTCCTTTGGAAGTAATCTGGTTTCTTTCTGGAATTTCTGTCTCTGATGGTAATGCAAATTATCCTGTCTCCGATATTTTGAACTACATACATCGCATTGAAACAGTGTCGTCGCTGTGTTTTCTTTCATGTCGGTCTCGATTGTTTTTTCTGGTAAATCGCTTCAAGCATACACCACAGGTAAATGTATTATTGTGTTTATTCTGTCGTTGATGTTCTAACAGCTGACTTTTCTTGTGAAAGCTTTGCTGACACTCATCACAGCTATATGTCTGGTTTTGCTGGTGGCTCTGTACATGACGAACTAAATTCCGCTTTTCGGTGTACCTTTTCGGACATTACTGACAACATCGATTCTGCTAGTACTCTGACATTTTGCGTCCGTTTTGCAGAATGGTAGTCTTGCGACTGAGGAGGCCGGTTGTTTGTGTTTTATATAGTCCAGACCTGGGGTCAATTACTTTGAAATGTAATTAATTAAATTACAATTACATTTCAAATTTCCTCAATTAAATTACAATTATAACATTTTCTTAGTTGTAATTAATTAAATTACAATTACTTTAGGAAAGTAATTAATTAAATTACAACATTACATTTCAATTTTACTCTTCATATTATATGTATGATATGATACAAACTTTAAAGGGTTACACCATAGGACAATTTCCAACAAGCAATTTTGATGAAGGTTAAAATCTACTGGGTAACTGATATTTTGGGTCTGCTAAGAATATTTCCAATAACTTTTTATAGTTTGGGCTCTTAACTATAGACCATGATAATAAGTCTACAGCAATACATGGAAACAAGTGACTGCACCTGTTAGCTACATTGTTTAGTTAATGTTCATGAAACACACTAATGTTACTTTTTGTTGGTTTTCATTTCATCATTGGGTAGAAAAAAGAAGGGAAACGGGGAATGTGTCAAAGAGACAACTACTTTTTGCACCGTTACATTCATTCAATTCGAACATTCAGTTTTTTCGTTGGGGTACCTACTGTTAGTCTCCTTGGGTATTAACCAACCCAGTAGTCAGTAGTTCGGGACTGACCCGAAAACCGATTGTAATGAAACTTGTAATATCTAAATTCTGCAATTTTTTTAAAACGTAGGAGTATCTCCCTCAGAATAATCAACCAATCAAATTCCTTCTTACAAAACCAACCAATCATCGCCATCGATACAAATGATTTGGACTATAAAACACAACCGATCGGCCTCCTCAGCCGCAAGACTACCATTCTGCAGAACGGACGTAAAATGCCAGAGTACGAGCAGAATCGATGTAATGGTTGTCAGCAATGTCCGAAAAGGTACACCGAAGAGCGGAATTTAGTTCGACATGTAAAGAGCAAACAGCAAAACCAGACGTACAGCTTTGATGAGTGTCAGCAAAGCTTTCACAAGAAAAGTCAGTTGTTAGAACATCAACGGCAGAATAAACACTATAATGCATTTGTCAGCAAAGCTTTCACAAGAAAAGTCAGTTGTTAGAACATCAACGGCAGAATAAACACTATAATGCATTTACCTGTGGTGTATGCCTGAAGCGGTTTACCAGAAAAAACAATCGAGACCGACATGAAAGAAAACACAGCGACGACACGTTGTTTCAATGTGATGTATGTGGTTCAAAATATCGAAGACAGGATAATTTGCATTACCATCAGAGACAGAAACACCAGAAAAAAAAACCAGATTACTTCAAAAGGGCCATAGTGTACAACTGAATATAAACCATATTAATTTCCCATGCTCTTATTTGTTAAATTGTTACATGATTGAATGAAATAAACCAAAAGTTGAGTATCTATCGTACAGCTAACATGCGGATTTTCGAACGGAATGTTTACAGAATGCTGCTGACCTCTTACTAAGCGAAATAGAAAGAGTTCTACAATCCAATGAAGAGTTTCGATTAATAGAAGAAGTAGTTATGGAAGTCACTCATGTGAACATACTAACCGGAAGTGGAAAAGTGAAACGTAATTACGTATATACACGTGTCAGAAATCACATCTTCCCCGGTGATAAGTAAGTCGCTTATTTGGATGAATAAAAAGAACATGCTGCAACAAATAATGTCAGATGGGATAAAGAGGAAGATTAATGCAGCCTATCCTTTTTGGATAGCCAGTCACAAGCCTGGATAAATGCAGAGTGACCTAAATGATATATATAACACTACAATAGATCCAGCAAATATAGCAATAATAGCAGTCGAGGTAAAAGGTTAGGGTTAGAAAACTTGGTATATAAAGTAGTACAATAATATAATAACACAAGGTAAGGGTTATGAAAAGGGAAGTAATTCTAATATTAAGGAAATATTACAAAAAGGGGAAATAAATCTGCATTAATAGATGTACAGAGCGTACTTCAATAACAGGGTAAGAAACGCCAATCATCATAACAAAGGGATATAATTCAATCTGAGAACAAAAGATAAACTCGCACAAAACCTTGTACAGTAGCCCGACAAAGTCCAGTGTAAAAGTTTGAGTTACCTTCTTTTGAATGATTGTAAATTATCTCCCCTTATATCAATGACAAAACAGCAAACCGGCTAAAATAGTATGGCAAATCCGAACACTGCAAGGAATTATTTTCCTCTCTTTGAACGCGGACCTGAAAGAAGACGCCCCAAGAATTTTGTTAGGGTTGGGTGGAAAAGAGTTATTCGTGGTATATTACATTAAACATATTTTATTCGCAAAAACAAATTTGCAAAAGGGATTGGACAAAAGTTACAAAACATTATGAAAAGTCCTCTCCCGATACATATAAATATAAACAGAAATATTAATGGCGACATAGATTAAATAAACATTTCAATATGTAAAAAAAACTAAGTCACAGTAATTTGAAAACAAATGCAAATAAAATTATTAGAGTTAAAGAGTGTACATATTGAGAAAATCTCATAAAGTGTATCACGGTAAATATAATCTAATACATGTATAAAAAAATCAAAATCTTTGAGTTCTTCTTATGTATATGTGAACATAGGAAAAAATAGTACAATTTTCATCATATGTCAAAGATTCGTCACCTGCTAAAAGAAGTTCTAAAGAAACATTAAATAACCGTAAGCTCGAAAAAAGGTCATGGCGAGCGTCACTAAATTTAGGACATTCAAAAAAATAGTGTATGGCATCTTCAAATGGATTTCCACAGGAACAAGAAGGGTTAAATATCAAATTTACCCTGTACATATCAGATCCTAATTGACTACACATATGGCGAATCCGTGTGTGAATAATATTAGTTTTCCTTTCGCCAAATTTGAAATAGGTTGGCGATTTGTAAAGATATTTAGTGAAACAATTTTTAAAGATACTTATACTAGGTGAGAGCCTTACATTTATATTTAAAGAATTCCATTCACGGATAGTTGAGGGAAAAAATGAATTCCTTGTTATTTCTAATCGAGAATCAGGGACTGTATAGTTCATATTATTTCCTAAATTGTAATTTGTTATTTCTCCTACCCTTGGAGGTAAAATATCACATAGATATGAGGGAGCTCTGTCGTTATGAATTAAGTAAAACAAGTTAACTTTCCTTTTTCGTCTTCTATCAGAAAGTAATTCCCAACCCGTTTCAAAATAAAGTGATTTTCGTGACTAGCAAACATTGGCAAGCCAGTGACTATTCGAGCGGCTTTAATTCGTGGTATATCGGTCATATATACAATTATGGCCTTTAATTTAGGGTAATATCCATAATTATGGAAAGCGCGAACCACAAAAAATAGACAAACTCAATTTAAGTTACTAAAACTTAGTTTTTCTCAACTTAAATTCAATTTAAGTTACTAAATTCGAATTAACGCTACTTAAAATGAGTTTAAATATTTTTGTTGTTCCCGCGCTGTTAATGCTAGTTAAAACACCGAAAATGTATTAACAGAACTTAATGTTAGTTAGTTGCTTAATTCAAATTATTGCTACTTAATAAGCGTTTTTTATTGAATTGAATTTAAGTAGAGAAAAACTTTGTTTTAGTAACTTAAATTGAGTTTTTCTATTTTTTGTGGTTCGGGCGTGCATTAAATCTACTTAAGTAGAGTTTTCCACTAAATTAGAGTTAATAGCCGTAGTACTGTTTGAAACAACCATTTTGATTGGTTGAAAGGTTTGTTTTAGATTTAGGAATGAGTGTAAAAGATTTTTTTATCTTTTGTATTTTTTTTTATATTTTCCATCCGAATTTGGATCTATGAAATGCCTAATAATCTTTAAGATTTTCATATTTTTTCTGTGGATTGCTTTTTTAAAGATCTTGCAGAAAAACTTGTTTGTGGTTTTAAAAGGTGTCAATAATGCCATGTGTGTAACGCTAATTATATAGATATACACAATAAATATCTATGAAAAAATGAATGTAGGACAGAAAGTCACAGGACAAAAAGTCATGGACAAAAAGTCACGGACAAAAAGTCACAGGACAAAAAGTCACAGTTTAAATTAAAATCATTTAGGACAAAAAGTCACAAGACAAAAAGTCACAATATAGAAATTTTGTCTTTTGAACAATATATTAGGATAAAAAGTAACATTTTGAATAATGAATAAATANACGAGTGAATTGAAAATGACATTTTTATGACCTTTATTAATTATCCCTATATTTCGATCTTGTCGACCAAATTTACCTGTTCAGGTGTGTGATATAACGGCTAACGCGGTCGAAAGGATATGATATAATAAAATAGCAAAAAATGTTATTTTTCCGTGAGAATAATTAAATTCGGGACTAAAAATCCTATCCTACTCTTCAAAATCCCCCCTCCCCCGATTGCAACATATGGAACTCTTTCGAAAAGGATATGCTAAATTAAAGGTTTTTTTAATAAAAATAAAATTAAAAGTTTGACATTCAATTGCAGACTATTTTTTTCTCAAATATTACTTATTATGAATATAAATTAATGTAATTATTAAATCTCGACATCCACGAATTGCTTTGAAAAAAAAACGATAAAGAACAAAGATAAACAAAAACAAAATAATGATTTTTTACTTAGACACTTTGAACATCGACTGTTAAAACTGTATTTTATTTTATATAAGTACACGGTCAACATGGTAGACACACAACACAACAGTTGGATAATCAAAACGATTGTCTTAAACAGGACTTGGGATATTAACTCTAATTTAGTGGAATATTCTACTTAAGTAGAGTTATGCGCGCGCGAACCACAAAAAATAAGAAAAACTCAGTTTAAGTTACTAAAACTTAGTTTTTCTCTACTTTAATTCAATTTTAGGAACTTAATGTGAATTAAACTCAATTTATGTTGTTCGGGCGCACTTAATGATAGTTTAATTGCCATTTTCTCTACTTAATTCGTTTTTCTCACATTAACAGCTAATATCTCTATTTAAGTGCTTAATCTCCTTAAGTAGCGTTAATTCGAATTAAGTAACTTAAATTGAATTTAAGTAGAGAAAAACCAGGTTTAAGTAACTTAAATTGAGTTTTTCTATTTTTTGTACTTCGCGGTTGTCATACATAATTCTTTAATCGAGAAAAGGTTATTTTTCCGAGGTCCGTAGGACCGAGGTAAAAATAACCTTTTCGAGATTAAATAATTATGGATATTATCCGAAGTCGATTAAAGGCCATAACTGTATTATTATACTGAACTAAAAACTAAAAAAAAAACGATGTTTTATGACATCAATATCAAATCCATATGACAAATGTCTAAATAAACCAGACGAATTAATTTAGTAATGGGTGGTGAGTTAGTATTTGCTTACATTACAGGGACTTCCTCACGACCTGAAAAGCAACACATTAGTCAACTATAAAAAAAAAGAAATAAATGTAATGTTTTTTTTTTTAATAGGGAGCAAGTTCCAGTGCTTCGATCCTTTTTACTGTTTACGGGCGTCCACAGAAAAAAAATCGTTATGGGCTTTTTCCTCAAAACTTTAACTATCGAAAATCCGAGCTTTTCATCTGTAGAAAGAGCATACTGCTGTACGAATGTTAAGTACTTATGGTGTTTTTTTTTTATCTGGGGTTATCGTAATGTCCCTGTCAGTGGTGCAGCCGAACCGATTGGCAGCCATGTTTATTTACGTTAACGTTGACGACAAGGGAAATAACTAGTTAATTGTTCGACGTGCTAAAGCGCGCCTTATTCAAATTAGTTATTTTGCCTACGCGCACTTTCCCGAACAGTTATTTTGCCTACGCGCTATTACTTGTAGAAATACTAATATTATTTTTACCATAGTTTCTATAGTAAAGTATAATATTATTGCCAATTATCTATAACGCTACAGCTAAAGACTTTGGTTAGTGTTAGGATTAAAGTTAGGGTTAATCAATTAGAATTAAGGCCAGGATAAGGGTTAATTAATTAATTAATGTACGCAATAGGTGATTTGCCAATTACCGACTTGGGTTCCTTTCTTTAAAATTTTGACTCAATCAACGTCACGTGACACCGGACAGGTTGTCACATTTACCGAAGAAACCCTTATAAATCAGCATTCTGGTATATGAAATCTATTGGGATATAAAGCAAATCAAACAGGCACATAAAAGGTCATATTATTTTGATAAAGTTCACCAAAGTCGAGGTTTGGAATCCTTACAGGTCAAGAGAAAATAATTTTTACATTTTGGTTAGTTTACGTTGGAAACTAACCGTGTTTGTCCGGTCTAGAGTTGCTTCCCTTTGTCCAAGTTTGTAAAACGCGAGGTCAAATTCGGGAATTCCGTTTGAATTGGCAAATGGTCTATAGGGTTTCGATAGTGTTCGATACAAACCAAATGGGTATACAAAGTACTACAATATACAGTTGCCAAAACAACTTAGGTTAGAGTTATGGAAAAGGGAAATAACTCTAATAATAAGAGCATACTAGAATAACATATAATAATCATAGCAACTTAGGTTAGCGTTACGAGAAAGGGAAAATATTAGAAAAATTACAATCATATAGCGTTGTCCTAGCAACTTGGGCTACGGTTAAGATGACGAGCGCGGACATGATAGAAGACACCCCTGGATTTCGTTAAGGTTGGGTGGGTAAGAGTAAGTATATCAGTAATTATTTCTGATTAATACACTATAGCTAAAAGTTGAGGTTAGGAGTTAGTGTTAGGGTTAGGGATTCTGGGCAAGGGAAATAACTCTAATTCTAAGGCAATACTCGAATAAAAAGTACTACAATAATAGATTAGGGGTTAGGGCTAGGATCAAAATTACGGTAGTGTCAGGGTTAGGGGTAGGGTCGGGATTGAATTCTATTTTTAGTAGCACCAAAATTCGCTCCTGAAACTTTTGATCAAAATCACGAAAAATGAGGTACCAACAAAATATTTTATAAAGAATGCACTATTCCTCGACAAAATTGTCCTAGGGTAATCTGTTAAACTACTTCGGTATTTTGTTATTTGTTACCACTGGGCCGATGACTCTGCTGGTGGACTGTTAGTGCCTGTGGGTATCAAGCAGCCCAGTAGTCAGTATTTTGGGGATGACCCGAACACCGATTGTATTGAAACCTGCAATATCTAAATCGTACAAAATTTTGCTCAAAACTAAGGAGCATCTCCCTCATGCATAGCTCTGTCCTTATATGAATTTTGGTTTTTCTATTTAGACCCTTTTGGTTATTTGTTCTCTATCAGCTTTAATATATTTTCGGTTAATGGACTTCCAAATGTTTTGGCTTGATCTGCACTAATGAGAGACATAAGGTGTCGAAATCGCGCATATGCAGAAAATAGATTAATGGTAACTTCGGTATTTTGTTATTCAAAAACTTGCGACCGTTTAGTTCAAGAAATGAGTAGCCCTTACTCATTAGCCCTGTCCTTTGCTGAATTTGGCTTATTTCTATTTAGATCATTTTGGTCATTTGTTCTCTATCAGCTTTAATATGTTTTTCGGTTAATTGACTTCCAAATGTTTTTGGTTTGATCTGCACTGATGAGACATAAGTTGTCGAAATGTGCATATGTAGAAAATAAATTAACTGTAACTTCGGTATTTTGTTATTTAACATAATATTCTACGGAATTGTATTATTGACATGCATAAAAAAAAATTATCTCGCCGCGGCGAGATACTATCTCGCCGGGGCGAGTTACTAATTTGCTACGGCGAATTATTATCTTGAGGCTCACATGAGCCGGTTTAGGTCGCCTGGGTTTAACATCAAATACTTATCTTTTATTATTATTATCATCATTATTATTATTATCAAATCTGCTTCTTTCTGCAAAGGATATTGAATCATACAATACCAGATTTTCATCATCAGACAATTTTCTTATCCCAAAACCAAATACGGAAATATATAAAACAAGCTTCTCTTTTAGTGGACCAAAAGTATGAACTCTCAACCGAATGCAAACAAAAACTCGAAAACTGTTTTTGAATTCGAAAATGTTTTTAAAATGTTAAATTTCAAATAGATGTGTATTATTTTTGCTATTAAGCTAATGAATGTGTATATTATTTGCATATTGATATGTTATTGTTGTCTTTATATTTGCTGATATTTATTTCTGTTTGTTATATAGAGGGCCTTATTGAAAATTGGTTCAATCTCTCTAAAAAAGATATTTATTTATTTATTTATTTATTTACACAAAAGCACACAATTAAATGGAAGCAAGGTTGTAAATATACTGGTAAATATGGCTAAGCAAAGTCGATAACATGAGATTGGTACGACGTGAAAATCTGTGCGAACGGCACACTTCGCTAATTGCCAAAGTTGTATGCGATCTGCGCTTCCATTAAATAATTTCGCAGTATGCACCCGGGCGCAGATTACAATAAGAAAGGCGTAGTTTCCAAATATCGGATAACATATTACAAGTATTGAGGCGCAAATAGCAAGTGTTGGGCACATATTGCAAGTATTAGAGTGCAGATTGCAAGTATTGAGCCCATAATGCATTACAAATTTTGGCACAGAATGCAAATTGTGGGAGCGAAAATTGCAGGTTAAACATTTTACTGCTGGTCTGTAAAATTTGCATCCTTGGAGAACAATTTTGTAAATGGAAGTACTACAGATTACATTGTGAATTAATCTGAAATTACCATTTTTAAATGAACCCCTTTGGTCCAACAATAAAAAAAAATAGACAAGATAAAAAATAAATAAAAGCAGATCAATTCCCCTCAATGGAATGTTTATTTTTAGTAATTTTCCTTGGAATGGTAACATAAAATCATAGCAGTCTATATTGTTTTACGTTTCAAGTCAAGACTTGTTATTTCATGTTTCGAAGTCTTGAATTTTATGTCTTGATATACGTTTACATCTTTGGTGGCAGAAAAACGAACTGCATTCAGAATAGGATGTAATATACTTGTCTTTTAAAAAAAGTTTGTGATAAAAAAAAAAAGAAATCATTATGAGCAGCATGCTTGAAAATAGTAAAAAAAATACGACAGTCATGCACAAGTTACAAAACACACATGTATGAAATTTTAGTTTGTTTGATTTGCAGTACAGCGGCTAGCAAAAGAACATACAAAAACATAGCCATGAAATGCACAACATTTAAAGGTTTGGTTTGCATTTCTGATACACAGTATAGGAACCTGTGCGCCTGAAATATCTGTCTTACGGTTCAATCTGTAGGCTGTAGAACGTTTTTCGTAGAAAAAATCCACTTCAACAGAGTATGCCAGATAAGTTTTTCATGTTTTATTGTTTAAAAAGAAATATTTCGTGTACAAAAGGGGGTTTATTATTCATCTAATAAACTGTCAAATGTGTTTTTATCCTTAATTGTGAATAATTTATCCCGTGAGAGCTGATTTCTTGTAATTAATGCCAATACATTGCGTTACAAAATATATTTCTTTCTCCGTTTTACACGAAAGGCTAAACTTACATCGCTCACACTCCTTGGGGCAACTAAAAAAGTTAATTATTACTTTCATGCCAAATTTCAACAGCATTTGCTAAGAAAATCGTTGTTTTAAAGAATAAATTATGTAGGCTGTTTAAAGTAACTGTAAGTCTTACTTACGGTTGTTTTGTATGCTGTTTAACGAATATTTTACTACACAATATGTAAAAAAACACGGTAAAAAGTGAAATTTCAGCTATTTGCGATAATCAATGAACGGATATAGAGCACATGAGACAAAGTCTCTACAAATACATGGCAAAAACAAGCTATGGAACAACGCTTTTATTGTTGCTCTTGACCTTGCGAGTTCGAGATGAGTATCGTGAATAAAATATTGTATCATGATATAGCAATATAACGCAGGCGTATCGTGATACATTTGTACATATCGATACGTATCGTCTTCTGATTTCTCAATTTCATTACACTTTAAATCTTCTGCTTGTAACTATTTTATGTGATAAAATAGTAAGATATTCTTAAGTGGGACAAGAGTATTTATTTTCACGTAGCTAAATACATTTGTTTTTCCTTTATATGACTTTTTCATACCAAAATCAGTAAATTTCAAGCATTTAGGTGGTACTGATTCTGAAATTTTAGCAGAAATCGAGGACAATAAGCATCGATACGCTGGCTTTCGTACCGATGTACAGAGTTTTTTTTTTTAAAATATCGCGATATGTCGATAAATCGGCGTATCTTTACACCACTATTGTGGGTCTGTTTCGGCAGAATGTTTCCGACAATTCATTTCTCCGTGTGTATCTCTTAATCTGTAAATAATTTGAAAGATATTACGCTTTGTCTCCCGCTATTTTGAACATGTTTTTAAAGAATACAACAATTTTGACCTTCCACTAATTCGTTTTACTTTTAGAAATCACATTGAAATTGTCCTGAGATATCATCGCCTCTGAAACTGCTGAAGCAAACTGTAATAAGATCACACCCTATTACCGGCAATCCCATCTACAGTGGCTATATATATATATATATTTGCAGGTATGTAAACAAGTTTGCAGTGACAGACCGTAAGTCTTTTGTTGTATTATAATTTTGTTTATATCCCACTGAACCTTTCTATTGTTTTTGCTATTTATTTTATATGTACAGGTTAACATATGAGTCAAATACTACTGTATGAAGTATCATAGATCGGGAGTTTTCGCTGAACAAAAGTACATTTTTAACCGGTTTAACCCTACCACTGGCTTTTGCTGGTGCCGGTACCAAGTCCGGCTATCCCGAGTTCCTATCGTTATTTATGTTTGTCTCTTGTTTTAATTATTGTTTTTCTGGTGCAGTTTGCTTGTGGATTGTGGCATGTGATTGTAGTTCCTGGCCATTGTAGGTGTTTGCTGTTGTCCTGTTTTTGTAATTTTTGAAGATTATTACAGGGGATCGTCCGAATAATAGTTTAATTTTGCAATAATACGGAAATTAGCTATAGTATTTTAATACATATAAAAAATATAGGTCTTTATTTATTATATATCAAAAACTGTCATTCATTTACCTCCTCATATGGACAAAATCGTCATTTTATTTCAGAGTTAACACTTTTTTTGGCTATCACAAACAACAGATATAGTTATCACTAACAACAGATTATAACTGGGAAGTGGCAATCCCGAACTCATATATAGTAATCATGCCATTTGATTATAATCAATCACATTATTCACTTTGGTGTCATATTTTTCTTACATTTTAGGGCTGTGAACAATGTTATGACCATAAACATTTTCAAAAAAGTGTTGATAGAGTGCAGAATATTCAGTTGTAAACAACTTGGTTTCGTTCAAACGTTATTGTGAGGATAGTAAAAAAAAATGAAACTTTAAAGGGCATAGTCCTAGAACCAACTATTAGTATACTTTTGAGCTTAAGACGCAACGTCTTAAAGTTAAACATGTTATCATGGGGAAATCTTCGACGGAAACGGAGGGAAAGACAGACAGAAGAACTCAAGAATGGACACATAACTCAGGTTTTTACATTATACCCTACGACTTTGTGAGGCAGGGTATGAAAACCACAAAACCCTTAAGGTTAAATGTTTGTTGACTCCTGGGTTATACGGTAAAGTGGTTAGTATTTCCCCATTTTGAATTCGAGTTTTCCTCATTTTTTATTTATTTTCCTTCATATCATTTCATTGTTTATCAGTACAAAAATTTCAGTTTTCTGAAATATTGAGAAAACGGGCTCACTGACCTCCAGGACTGACTTAGTTAGAAAAGTAAATACGAAGGTTAGCTATGAATAGGGGTGAACAAGTATTCAAAATCTTCCACTTCCTTTTTATCCACTTTAATAACCCACCCTCTGCAACCTCCAATTCAAATCTCAAAACTTCTTTTTCCGAAATCTAAGCCCACTTTCTTTATCTCCCGCGCATGTCATCCTCCCACTTCTCAACACGGTATTAAATTCAACTAATCATAACTCCCTCATCTCCCAAACCCCGTTTTCTATTTTCATCCAGTGCATGATATTGATGTATCCATGCTTAAATCACAAAGGACTTCCGTACTACCTTAAAAATGATATTTTCAGTAAGCGGTATTGTTCTGTTTTCTTTATTTTTTATGTCACCCAAGACGAAGTCTTGTTCTTCTTCTTCTTCCTTCTTCTTCTTCGTCTTCTTCTTCTTATCATTATTATTACTCTCCCTCCAATAAACTGAGGATTAAATATCTAAGAACTATATTGCAGAATTTACCGGAACTTTGTATAAATGTTCAGTAAGAGGAGAGGGATGAGTTCATTTCAAAATTCGTCAGTAAACTTTTATTTGAAGATATTCTCCACTGAAACTACTGGGCCAATTGGAAACAAACCTGGCCACAATGGTCCTTAGGTGGTCCTCTACAAAGATGGCCGCCAGCGGGGAACACAGTTTTAACGATGGACCCAATGGGAAAAGACATTCAAATATATTCTCCTCTTCTGAAAGTGCTGAGTCAAGTAGAACCATACTTTGCCACAATAGTTCTTAGGTGGTCCCCTGCGAAAAAAAGATGTTTTTCAGGTCAGCGCTTTATCCAAAATGGCTGCCAGCGGGGAACATAGTTTAGACATTGGATCCTATTGGAATACACATTAAGAGATCTCTTCCGAAACCACTGAGCCAGTGGGAACCAAACTTGGCCATAGTAGTCCTAAGGTGGTCCGCCTGCAAAAAAGTTGTTTTTCAGGTCAGCGCTGTATCCAAGGTGGCTGTCAGTGGGGAACACTGTTTAAACATTGGACCCTATGGGAAAATATATTCAAAGATTTTCTCATCTGAATCTCCTGATGGAAAAAACCTTGGCCATAATTATCTTTAGGTGGTCCTCTGCAAAAAATAAAAACGTTGTTTTTCGTATCTGTGCTATATCAAAGACTGCCACCAGCAGGGAAAATAATTTCAACATTGGATCTTAGGGAAACACTTCCTCTCCGAAGCTGCTGAGACAACTGGTACCAAACTTGGTAACGATAGTCTTAAGGTTGTCCTCTGCAAAAAAATGTGTGTTTTTCAGGCCACCGCTATATCCAAGATGGCCGCTAGCGGGGAGCATGTTACGGCACATATTGTCGCCCCTGCACATATTGTCGCCGGCGGCAATATTTGCAGACGTATCGGCACATTTTGTCGCCCTGCACATATTGTCGCCTGCGACAATATGTGTAGTACATATTGTCGCCATTTTTAAAAGAACTTGTACTTTATAATGCTTTACAAAAATATTGAAGTAGCAAGTGTACTTCACTGATGCCGAGTCCTTGGGAATAAAATAGCTTGTGTTGCCATGGAAGTTAAGATTGGGAGAGAAATTTTAAAATGTAAGTACTTGAAACAAAGAATCTCATGTCTGCTACGTTAGCGAAAAAAATTGAAATACAAAGAATATTGAATTGTTTCTAATAAAGCTATTAAGGGTTTTAGAAAAATTTAAAGCTATTTCCGCCATATCTGTAAGTTTTGCGAATAAAGAACGTCTAGAAAATATTGGAACTGTAAGGGAATGTTAGGACGCTTAGAAAAAAATTAATCTATGTCCTTCCTCGAATTACGTTTTTTCCTAGTTCCTTACCAAAATCTGTATTGTTTTTCTACCAATGTTGTCGTTTTTATTTAGCTTTATGTTTGGACTGAATTATTCAACCTGATGCCCATACATTTCTAAGTTTTTCTTTCAAATTCCATAGCAACGTCGTCACCCTTTATCTTGAAACCAAACATAGTCATAATTGTCCTTGAAAGTTTTTCATTTTTAAGTACTTCCCTCAGTTGGCCTCCTTCAAAAAAGGTAAGCATATCCAAAATGGTTGCAGTCATGAATATAGTTCAACTTGAAGTAAATACATTCAAGGTCTATAAATATACTTGAAAATGATGCCCTTTATTATTCAGGTTAATTGGACTGTCTATGTCAGCCAAGGCCCAGGTGAGCGATACAGGCTCTTGAGAGCTTCTTGTTCATATTATGTTCTTAATCAGCAAGAGAGATGGAATAAAAATTTCCTATAATGATTCATATGATGGTATATATAATGCGGAGCATCGCATCTTAATGTGATATCTCCTTTCATCTTTTTAACTTCTGATAGTCACCATTAAAAGTATAGAGTACGGGGGTCCTTTTAAATATTTTACAAAAGAATATGGAATAAATGAACATGAGACCATAACACATAAAGCTCAGCCTACTGGGCTGCAAGCCATCATTCAACCCTCTTTAAAACAATTCCAGGCAATGAATTGCTTTCAAAAGATCAATGCATTCTGTAAAGTGCTCAAAAAGCGTATATACCTCGATTGAACAATTTCAGATTCAAAGATATTTATATACTTGCAAATTTTATAATTTATATATTTTTACCTGCGTCACCAGCGGTGACCGCAGGTCTAGGAGCCGCTCGACTCCGTCCGTCCGCCCGTCTGTCCGTCACGCTTTGGGGGTACCAAGTTTGTGTAATCTGAAATTCGGACACCTTTGAAAGTTTGCACAACTGTTTTGGACACATTGAAGATGTGCACCTCTCCTTTTGGTGAGATTTGGATAAAAATTGTCGAATTTTTCCATTGTTGAACTTTAGTCATTTTTTCTGCAAATTTTAACATTACGGTACTGAGTTTGTGTAATCTGAAACTCTAACACCTTATACCTGATGCTTTTTAAACTTTGCACAGTTGTTTTGAACACATTGAAAATGTGCACCTCCCCTTTTGGTGAGATTTGGATAAAAATTGTCGAATTTATTAATTGTTGAACTTAATCATTTGTTCATCAAATTTTAACATTACGGTACTGAGTTTGTGTAATCTGAAACTCTAACATCTTATACTTGATGGTTTTGAAAATTTGCACAGTTGTTTTGAACATATTGAAAATGTGCACCTTTCCTTTTGGTGAGATTTGGATAAAAATTGTCGAATTTATTAGTTGTTGAACTTAGTCATTTTTTCATCAAATTTTAACATTACGGTACTGAGTTTGTGTAATCTGAAACTCTGACACCTTATAACTGATGCTTTTGATACTTTTCACAGTTGTTTTGAACACATTGAAGATGTGCACCTCCCCTTTTAGTGAGATTTGGATACAAATTGTCGAATTTATCCATTGTTGAACTTAGTCATTTTTCATTAAATTTTAACATTATGCTTTGGGGTACCAAGTTTGTGTAATCTGAAACTCAGACACCTTATACCTGATGCTTTTGAAACTTTGCACAATTGTTCTGAACACAATAAAAATGTGCACCTCCCCGTGTGGGCAGATTTGAATGAAAAATATTGAATTTATTTATTATTGAACTTGGCCATTTGTCAGCATATTTTAACATTACAGTGCCTGGTTTGTATAATCTGAATTATTCACAAGTTTGGAATGTTGTTTGAACACATTGATGATGTGAACTTCCCCTTTAGGCCAGTTTTGATTTTAAAAATGTCAAATTTATCTTGTACTTGTATCATATCATATCATCATGGTACTCAATTTTTGTCCAGAGACATTGCAGTGTTTTGAACGCACTGATCATGGGCAGCTATTCTTGAATTTTTGCATTTTCTCATAAAGATTAAAATATGTGTTTATTTGAAACTCAGGTTTGGTTTTCACCTTTGCTGAAGTCATATGGACTATTTTCGTTTTATGCTTTGGTCAACTTTGTACATTTGTTTTTTTTCTTCTTTTTTGTCTATAACAGTAATAGAGTTGAACTTAATATAATCTCAATTATAACTTGCATTTGCAGAATGTTTTGGAAATAAGGTAAATGAATACTTGTTTGAATTGGTAAACCTATATGCGACGTTCTGTTAGGTTGGGGTAAAAAAAAACAAATTCTCAGTTGAACATGAGTGACGGTGACGCAGGTCCAGACATGTAATTGGTCTTGTTTTTTTTTTTTTTTTTTTTTTTTTTTTTTTTGTGACGACAATATGTGCCGATATACACGGCACATATTGTCGCCCCAAATGACGTTTAAATGGCATTGACAAAACCGGCACATATTGTCGCCGGCGACAATATGTGCCGTAACAGCATAGTTTTAACATTGGACCCTTTTGGAAAAGACATTCAAAGATCTTCTCATCTGAAAGTGCTGAGACAATCAGAACCAAACTTTGCCACAAAAGTGTTAGATTGTCCCTTGCAAAAAATATGTTCAGGTTCATACTCTGTTGTCGAATTGTCACCAAACATGGTTGCCAGCAGGGAATTTTCTAAATTGGAACCTATGAGAAATACATACAAAGATCTTCTTCTATAGAACTTCTGAATGCATTTATAAGAAATATGGCATGAATTATTTATGAAGTGCTGATCAAGAATGCAAGTAGAAGGGGAAAATGGTTAAATGTTGGACAATTTGACACACATGTTGCTTTACATAGTTTGAAATTAAGACCCTTTAACAAAAACTTTTTTATACTAATTTCATTGGTCATGCTCCAGGTCAGCGATACAGGCTCTTGAGAGTCTCTTGTTCTTGGAATTTATGCTCTAGGTGAGCAATACAGGCTCTTGAGAGTCTCTTTTTCGTGGAATTCATATGGTCAGCGTTGCTTTGTTTTGCCCAGAACTCGATGAAAGCTCCGATAACATATAAAGGCCACCAATTTATGAAAAAAATATATCTAGTTGAAACAATATGTTTACTACGCTACCCTCTTTAAATACAAATAATTTTGTTTGTTTCTTTTAAGCTTAGTTCATCGTTTGGGCTCGTCACTATCTGTTTTCAGTGATAGTCAATAATTTTAAAACCTGTTGTTCGGGATTGCCAAGAGCTATAAATAAAACGAGGATTCCGCCGTTATGCAGTACTAAATGAAAAGCTAGATTTCATATATAATAAATCAAATGTTGTACATTACATAAGCGTCGAAATTCTTAAGTTTTATAAAGGCGTTCTTAGATGAAAAGTGTTTCAATGCAGATTTTCAGCAATAAAATTGAAAATTGCAAATTTCTTCCTCAAAATCTCCGAAGTTTCAAAAGATCGTTAATTAGTATTTGTCATGAATATTCATAGACATGTTAGCTACATTTAAAGCATAAAAGACAAATATATTATTGAATATTGATATAATTTATTTGTAAGTGAAAGCATCACCTTCTTCTGTCTTCAAGTTGTTTACAAATCTGCAGACGGGATAGCCACTGTAGATGGGATTGCCAGTAATAGGGTGTGTAGTTTGGTTCCTCTCATGCTACAAACTCCCAAGACCACCAGACGAAAAGAAATTACAGAAAAGGCAACCGATGTGGTACTTAGTTTAGTTTAATAATATTTTATTGCTCATAGACAAAAGGATTGGACACAAGTTATATCAACTTATATATGTCCTCTCCTTATTCCTATCAATAAGCAGTGAATTCTTCTATAAAGGCCCTTATTTAATGTATACAGGCACGAATTGATTCCGTTACTTTTGTAAGACTATGCAGGTTTATACAAGTGTACTTTCCTACAAGAAAGAGAATTAATTTCACATGTTAAATCACTGGAGGATCCAGCTTCCGAAAAGGGGGGTCCCAATGAGTTTCCAGAAAAAAAGGATTTCAGGCCATTTTTGTCAGTTTTACTTAAATTTTGCACAAGATTTAAACTTTTTCCTTAAAAGGCTGAGGGTTCCAAGGGTTGGATCCGCCAATGTTACTAAATGGAACGCCATCAAAATTATCCGATATATTTAATTAAGTATTACAGCACTTTCATAACTTGTTAAGAACAAAACAAATAGGTCTGCAGTGTTCAACAGATGAGCTTAATTAAGACAAAACAGATCAAATTCCAGCCCTTGATTTTTTTTAAGATTTGGTTTTTATTATTGGTGATCATTTTAAAGAGGTGGGGGTCACTTACTCGTGATTTTATTTCCTTCAGCATACCAGTTTTTGTGAATGTATTAAATCTTTGCCAAAATTATGTTATCAGGTCATCCGTTATAAGATAAGAAAATCAATTCAAATGCATTTTCATACTTTTAGATAAAAGATTTAGCCACTGAATTTAACATTTCATTGCAATTTTGACAGATTTCGGCAACTTTTGTTAAAATTCGCTGTATTGTACATACAGAACCAAGCTATACTAACAGTCATTTGGAAGGACAAATGTTTATACACTCGCAAAAAAAAAATGGTTTTGGTTCTTGGTGTCCTTCAAGTTCTGTAAAATGGCTTAAATAGAGAGAAAATGTTATTTACAGCCATATTCCGCTGTTTACATGTAAAAAAAAACATACACGCGCGGCATATATTAATTTTACTCATTGGAAGTACAAATACCAGAGACTACCTTACACGATTTTACGACAACATTTGAGATTATTCTGAAAATATCCAAAGTTATGAGCAAAATTCACGGCTTTATGGTCCTATTTCTTTATTTTAAATGTAGTCTATTAGCCCTATGTTATAATTCAAAGTTATATATCCTGCTATTTTTCGTGTTTTTTCTCAAATGTGCTTTTGGCGTGCTTCTGTGATATAGTGAAATATTTCTTCGAAACAGTAAAAGTTCCATTCACAAAGTAACAAAAATGCCTGCTGACACGGTCCATTTTACTACAAAAGTAACATAAATACTTCAAGTTGCAAAAACATAATAAAATTGTATGGTATGGCTAAATACTGCTCATTTCAATAAAAATAATACGTCAGTCAGCCTACAACTGTTTTCTTGATAAGACAGTAAACTTGGCAGACTTACAGTACTTCCGTAAACAGTATATATTCGACAATTTTATGTAAATGATATTTTCCCTATCAAAAAGAAAGTGCATATGATTATCTGGCTTAATGATACAGTATACTAGCTATATAAATATAAAGACAGGTACGCACACATAAGCAAAGAGATAACTCTATTTCTGTTTTATGACTGTTTATTACATACTTAGTAGAAATAAAAGCGTTTTTGCATGATCAATATGACCGGAAGTAAACTGTCCATATTTTCACACCCCAGGAAAATAATAGTTATTTTATGCTCCTCGTGCATCTCAGACAAAATAAACGACTTCCGGTCCATATTGGCCTGGGCAAATAAACGACTTCCGGTCCATATCGGCCTGGCATTTCCCGCATACTTCCGGCATTTATAAACGTCAGAAGTATGTAATAAAAAGTTTAATACACGTGCATTTCCATATTGACCTGATTATCATCCCTCGACCCATATTGTCCCTCGACTTCGTCTCGGGCCAATATGGGTGTCTCGGGATGACAACCAGGCCATTATGGAAATGCCCATATATTAATCTTTATTACATACTTAGTAGAAATAAAAGCGTTTTTGCATGATCAATATGACCGGAAGTAAACTGTCCATATTTTCACACCCCAGGAAAATAATAGGTTATTTTATGCTCCTCGTGCATCTCAGACAAAATAAAGGACTTCCGGTCCATATTGGCCTGGGCAAATAAACGACTTCCGGTCCATATCGGCCTGGCATTTCTAAACGTCGGAAGTATGTAATAAAAAGTTTAATACATGTGCATTTCCATATTGACCTGATTATCATCCCTCGACCCATACTGTCCCTCGACTTCGTCTCGGGCCAATATGGGTGTCTCGGGATGATAACCAGGCCAATATGGAAATGCCCATGTATTAATCTATATGTATTTATTTCACGTTTGAATTTAGACTTTTGAATTTGAAATCAACAGGCTACTTGTAAATAACATCATCTTCGGATACATTAATCATTCATACACGTTGGGCGAACTTTACAAACTTAAAAAAATCCTAACTCATTGAAATATGTAAAAAACTTACAGGACATGTATGCTGTTTCACATGTTTACCTGTAAAAACGTCCTACAGCCTACAGATTGAACCGTAAGACAGATATTTCAGGCGCACATGTTCCTATACTGTGTGATAGTTCCCGTCCTTTATAATACAATGTGTCTGCAACTTTGAATTTGGAAAAAATCTCTTGGATTTATAATGTATTTGATTATCTCTATATATCAGCTTGAACGGCGTAATTCCGGACAATAATGACCGGTACCAAATTACAATACACAAAATAAACAATAACGCAAATTATATAGTTTATACAATCAGTATTTACTCCGTATTATAACCAAAGAAATCAATTAGTATCTACATGTTAAGCCATTCTGCGTCCTGTGTGCGAGACATGTCCTGTGTCCACAGTTTATATTATCATGATATTGAATGTTGGTTTCATTCCTTGGAAAGTTGTATATGATTTTTCTTTTTTTATTTCATTTTTTTATGTTGAAGAAACGTTTTCCATCTTGCATAATGGTCCGTGTTCATCACGTCTTCTTTAGTCATTTTCAGTGATAGTTTTTCGGTTTTTCCCGGAAGCCTCCCTTATATACAAATATAGATCTACAATATAGTAGCAATTGTAATAATAAGGAAATTAAAACGAAATCTGTATTTTTTTCTTTTGTTCTGCTCGATTCCTTAGGGCCATCACCCATTAAATGACAGTTAGTGATTCTTGAAAACGAACATTTTGACCACCGGTGCATTTATCTGTTTATTTTTTTTAGTGTTTTTTTTCTTCTTTATTGTTTTTGATTTGTTCTTTTTTGCTTTGTGAGTTGATCGAAAAGGGGTCCGGCGGTTGGGACAATCATTTTGATCTGAGAATGAGTAATATCGTGCGAAAAAACACAGAATGGAACCTCATTTGAACCCCTTTTCTAAAACTAGATCTTCGGTCTGGTAAATAAGAATATTTTGTTATATGTTTAAAGAAAATAATGGTATTTTGCCCCTTGATAAAACTAAGCAAGGACGTGTAATGTTTATCATTATACGTCCTTGTCATAATCTCAAAAATGTTAACATCCATGTGATTTGACTTTTGTTATCAAATACGATTTTCATAATCTACATTTATCAAATAAGACTCAAATAAGACTCGAATACAATTGCAAAATATTGTAATATCTAAATATTTTATAGGGACGCAAATGGATTTTTAAATTATAATATTTATGGGAAAATAAATTATGCCATCTTCCACATTTTCAAAACACTAAAAAGTACGTTTTGCAAATAGCTTAAGAAATAAGCAAATGGCAGTCATTTTTCATATTGATACAAAATTTCAGAATTGATGAAAATCTGTTTCCAGTTATAAATGTCACAAAAATATTGTTTATGTTTCTTTGCATCTATTAACAGCATTTCATTTGTGTGTTTTAATTAATAAGCCAACAAAATAAATTATAATTGACAAATCTGAAGTCGGTCAAAATAATCATGGTGATTATTCTGTCTCAGGGGGGCCTTATCTATAATTTGATTTTTTTACTGGCCTAGGCGACATTTATTTCATGAATATTAATTATGGATTAATCATTTGGATGTCTATGTGATTTAGTTTATTTTTAAAGCGGTATTTTTGCCATTTTAATGAAACACCTATATATCTTTTTCTATCACTTTTTTCTGTGCTAGTTTATTTCAAAATGATTGGTTGCCAATTTTAGTGGAAGTAGAAGACACAAAAGTCAGTATTTCTTTCCATGAGTACAAAAAATATGATTTGTGACACATTTAGTGATTTTCAACTTGTGAGAATTAATGAAATGGCAAAATGTATTCCCTTTGTCTTATAGACTGTATATATTTAAGTAATTATGCCTGTTGACCTTTGATGACTCTATACTACATACATAAAACTTATCTTGCTTTTAAAATTGAAATGTGCAAATATACATTACTGTTAAACCAGGATGGCAATTATTTGAATTTCTAAATAAATTTCGGTATGGGTAGCAATTACGACAAGCATTTGCTAATTTTCATATTAGATCTCTTTAAGCTGAACTGTAATATTGTTCATAAAAAATAAAATGGATACTTATACCATGGATGTTCTATTATTTTAAGACATTTACACACTGCTGCTGACCTGAGACTGGAAGCCTTAAATTAAAAAAAAAATTCAAAGGATAAAAATTTACTTATATTGCATAAAAAATGCATGAACCAGAACTGATTTTCCTTTCAATTTTTAGGTTGTATGCTTTGCATCTCTGACAGTGTTAAAATATCAACATCTATACTTTTTTAAGGATTCCATAATTTAAAGGAAATTACCAATTTTGGTCAAATATCATATATCAGAAGAATGCTAAATAATATGTTTCGAAGTTTATAACTCTGTAAAGAAGTTCAAATTAGCTTAAGATGATAAACAAATTGGAAAACAATGAAATATAACAATAGTTTACCTTCAGTGGAAGTGCTGGTAATAAAATAAAAGGTTTATAAGGAGGAGGTAACTCCATCTTTTTGAGATTTTGCTTATTTAAAAAAAAATATTAAAAAATAGAGTACGGGCCTTTTGTTCAATTTTTTGCAGTAATTATATTAAAAACATTTTCCTTATTTTAGATAGTAATTTTTAGGGTGTATATTGCTTCTTTCAGTTTTTCCTAAAAAAATATAATTTTCAAAACAAAATTCTATCCCAAATGTTGCCTCATTTTCTATTAAATATGAATATACACAATCTTTATTATGTCAGTAATAATAATCATTTGCATTAGAAATCTTCTTGTAGTTGTGTTATTCACAAAACCCCGTAATTGAAGTGTAGTTGAAATGCAAATTTGGCAACAGAAATTTGGTTCGATTTTGAGTTGTCTCTCTTTGCTTTTGCATGCCTCTATTTAACCCTTAGTCGCTTTGTAATGAGAGGCACGCTGTAAAAACTGATGAGGAGAGTAGCTTTTCACCTCCAAAGAAAAAAAGTTGTAGGAATTTTACCACCAATGAAAAAACTAGTAGTAGGAATTTAACCGCCAAAGAAAAAATATAGATTTAGGAATTTTGTATTAATCTACTCGTAAAAACGAAATTTTAACACGTTTCATGAAAATAAAATATTTATAATTAAACAAAAAATGTCCAGAATTTTACGCTTTTCCATTTTCCAGATTTTCTGCCCCTGACAATGACACATAAGAAAAAACTAGAAGTGTGTTATTGATACAAACCGAATGCCCCCCCCCCCCC
>MJUU01010797.1:0-44686 GCA_002080025.1 Modiolus philippinarum
ACATAGAAACTTCTGACTGTGAAAGTGAGAACATAATAAGTAGGGAAAATTTTTACTATGGAATAAGTAGGGAACATTATCACCACGGAATAAGTAATTGAAATTATTACTATAGAATAAGTGAAAACATTATGACTATGGAATAAGTAGAGACTATGATGAGTATAGATAGAAAAGAATATAATGACAAGGATATAAGTATAAAATATCATGAAATCGAATGAGAAGAGAACATTATGACTATGGAAAAAGAAGGGAACATTCTGAGTTTGGAATAAGTAGAGAGATTATGACTATTTAAATAGAATAGAACTCTATGAATATGGAATAAATCGAGAACAATATTACCCTGGAATAAGAATGAAACATATGACGATGGAATAAGTAGAGACCATTATGACTAATGAAGGAGAATAGAACATGATGACTATTGAATAAGCAGAGAACATTATGACTATGAAATGAGAATACAACATCATGACTATTGAATTAGTTAGAACATTATGACTATTGAATAATTGAGAACATTATGAATATGGAATAAGTAGATTAGGTTAAAACTATGGAATAAGTAGAGAACATTAAAACTATGGAAAGAAACTATAATATATACAAAACTATGGAATAAGTAGAGAACAGTATGACTATGGACTAAACATCATGACAATTAAATAAGTAGAGAAAATTCTGAGTACGGAATAAGTAGAGAAAACTCTGAGTATTAAATAAGTAGAGAAAATTCTGAGTATGGAATAAGTAAAGAACATTTTTACAATGGGATAAGAATAGCGCATTATGGCTATGAAAAACATAAAGAACCATATGACAATTAAATAAGAAGAGAATATTGACTATGGAATATGCATAGACCATTATGACAATGGAATAAGAATAGATCATCATGAAAATGGAAGAAGTAGAGAACATTATGACTATTGAATAAGTGAAAACATTATGACTATGGAATAAGTAGAGAACATTATGACTATTTAATAAGTAGAGAAAATTAAGATTTTGGAATAAGCTGAGAACATTATGACTAAGGAATAAGTAGAGACCATTATTTCTATGGAATACAAATAAAACATTATGACTATGGAATGAGAAAAGAACATTATGTGGCTATGGAATAAGTAAAAACATTTATGACTATGATATAAGTAAAAACCATGATGAGTATAGATAGAATAAAACATTATGACTATTGAATAGCTAAAGAACATTATGACCAATGAATAAGTACAGAATATTAAGACTACGGAATATGTATAAAATATTATGACTACGAAATAAGTAGAGATCCATATGACTATGGAATAAGTTGAAAACATTATGGCTATGGAATAAGTAGAGAAGCATATGACTATGGAATAAGTAGACAGTATTATGACTATTTAATAAGTAGAGAACAATATGACTATGGAATACGTGGAAACCATTAAATGTATGGAAGAAGAAAAGAGCATTATAACAATGGAATTAGAATGGAACATTATGACTATACAATAAATAGAGAGCATTATGATTATGAAATAAGAATAAAAGTTCATGACTATGGAATAAGTAGAGAACATTAAAACTCTGGAATAGGTGAAAACATTATGACTATGGAATAAGTAGAGAATATGATGACTTTGGAATAAGTAGAGAATATGATGATTATAGAGAGAATAGAACATTACGACTAGGAATCAAGTAGAAAACATTATGACAATGGAATAAGTTGGAGACCTTCTCAGTATTGAATACGAAGAGAACCATATGACCTTTTAATAAGTAGAGAACATTATGACTATTGAATAAGAATAGAACTCTGTGACTATGGAATAAATAAACAACACCATAACTATTGAATAAGAGTGAAACATTATGACTATGGAATAAGAATATACCCTTATTACTATGGAATATAAGTAGAGAACATTATGACTATGGAATAAGAATAGAACATTATGACTATCGAATAAATGAGAACATTATGACTATGGAATAAGTATAGAACATTAAAACTATGGAATAAGTAGACACCATTAAAACTATTGAATAATTACACAAAATTAAAGCTTTGGAATAGAATAAAACTTTATAACTATGAAATAAGCAGAGATAACTATGAATAAGCAATAAGTAAAGAACATGATGACTATGAAATAATTGAGATCATTATGAGTATGAAATAAGCAAAGAAACTTATAACTGTGAAATAAGTCATAACACTATGACTATGGAATAAATAGGGAGCATTTTGACTATGGAATAAGTAGGGAACATTATGACTATGGAATTAGTAGAGAATATGATGAGTATAGAAAGAATAGAACAAATGACAAGGTAATAAGTATGAAACATCATGACAATGGAATAAGAGAACATTATGACTCTGGAATAAAAAGGGAACATTCTGAGTTTGGAATTAGTAGAGAAAATTATGACTATTGAATAAGAATAGAACTCTATGAATTTGGAATAAGTCGAGAACATTGTTACCATAAAATAAAAATAAAACATATGACCATGGAATAAGAAGAGGCCATTATGACAAGGAAGAATAATAGAGCATTATGGCTATGGAATAAGTCTTGAACATTATTACCATGGAAAAAGAATAAAACATATGACCATGGAATGAATAGAGACCATTATGACTAATGGAAAAGAATAGAACATTATGACTATGGAATAAGCAGAGAACATTATGACTTTGAAATGAAGATACAACATCATGACCATTGAATTAGTGAGAACATTATGACTATTGAATAAGTGAGAATATTATGAATATGGAATGAGTAGTTTACGTTAAAACTATAGAATAAGTAGAGAACATTAAAACTATCGAAAGGAAATAGAATAAAATGACTATGTAATAAGTAGAGAACATTTTGACAATGCACTAAGTAGAAAATATGATTGCTAATGATAGAATAGAACAATATGACTAGGAAATAAGTAGAAAACATTATGACAATGAAATAAGTAAAGAAAATTCTGAGTATGGAATTAGTAGAGAAAATTCTGAGTATGGAATAAGTAAAGGCCATTGAAACTATGGAATAAGAAAAGAACATTATTACAATGGGGTAAGAATATAGCATTATGGCTATGGAATACATAGAGAACCATATGACAAATAAGAAAAGACACTGACTATGGAATAAGTAGAGGCCATTGTGACAAAGGAATAAGAATAGAACATCATGAATATGGAAGAAGTAGAGAACATTATGACTATTGAATGAGTGAAAACATTATGACTATGGAATAAAGAGAACATTATGACTATTGAATAACTAGAGACCATTATTTCTATGGAATGAAAATAAAACATTATGACTATGGAATAAAAAAAGAACATTATGTGGCTATGGAATAAGCAAAACATTTATGACTATGATAAGAATAAAAACATGATGAGTATAGAGAGAATAAAACATTATTATTTTTGAATAGCAATAGAACATTATGTCTATGGAATAATTACATAATATTAAGACTATGGAATATGTATAAAATATTATAACTACAGAATAAGTAGAGATCCATATGTTTATAGAATATGTAGAGATCCATATGTTTATGGAATAAGTAGAGAACATTAAGACTATGGAATAAGTAGAGAACAATATGACGATGGAATAATTAGAGAACCATATAAATATGAAATAAGTAGAGATCATTTAAAGTATGGAAGAAGAAAAGAACATGATAACAATGGGATTAGAATGGGACATTATGACTATACAATAAGTAGAGAGCATTATGATTATGAAATAAGAATAAAACATCATGACTATGGAATAAGTAGAGAACATTAAGACTATGGAGTAGGTGAAGACATTATGACTATGGAATGAGTATAGAATATGATGACTTTGGAATAAGAAGAGAATATGATGATTATAGAGAAAATAGAACATTACGACTAGGAATCAAGTAGAAAACATTATGACAATGGAATAAATTAGAGACATTCTCAGTATTGAATAAGTAGAGAACAATGTGGATTTTAAATAAGTAGAGAACATTATGACTATTGAATAAGAATAGAACTCTGTGACTATGGAATAAATAGACAACACCATAACTATGGAATAAGAATGAAACATTATGACTATGGAATTAGTAGAGCCAATTATTACCATGGAATATTAATGTACCCTTATTAAGATGGAATATAAGTAGAGAACATTACGACTATGGAATAAGAATAGAACATTGTGACTATTGAATAAGTAGATAACATTAAAACTGCATTAATTGAATGCTTTGAAATATATTTTTTTTATTTAATTATATATATATTCATTATTTTATCTATAATTCTTTGAAAGAGGAGATTGAATACTTTGAAATTTTTTATTAATTGCTAAAAGGAAAGATTGAATACTTTAAAATATTTTTTTTAATTATTTAATTGTTTATATCCATTATTTTATCAAAGATGCACGGGTGTTCCGCGGAACACATGTGTCGCCTGCACTATATATATCAAAGAAATCCTCTTATGTTATATAATGATCAAGTCCAAAGATAATTAGAAGAAAAAATTAAAATTAATGAGAAACTAAATGCATGGTGCACATCTGAAATATATACTGAAGCATTCTTGCGAGTTTAGTTGCAAAATATCAAAGTACCAAATGGTCTAGGAGGAGTTGTGGATAATGGAGGTATACCCTATGACGCCAATATGCTAAAATGACAAAGTCCAAAGATAGTTACAAAATCTCAAAAAAATCAAATTAATCAAAAACTAAATGCATGGTGCACATCTGCAGTATATATTCCAATGACCTTGAATGACAAAAGAATGAGAAATAGCGTCAAAATCTGGAAAAAACATAAATAAAGAAAACTAAATGCATGGTGCACATCTAAAATATACTGAATAATTCCTGCAAATTTCGTTGGAAAGTAACCAGCGGTTTGAGAGAACATGTGGATATTGAAAAAAATTTGGAGCCATACAGACAGACAGGCGGACAGACAGACAGAGAGACAGACGGATGGACGCAATGATCCTATGTGTCGATCCTGCACTAGGTGCAGGCGACACAATAATTACTTAAAAGAGACGATTGAACACTTTGAAATATTTTGTTTTTATTTAATTATTCATATATTATTTTTTCTATAATTGTTAAAAGGTAAAGATTTAATTCTTTGAAATATTTTATTAAATTATTCCAATACATTATTTCATCTATAATTGTTAAAAGGAAAGATTTAATACTTTGAAATATTTGTTTTTTAATTAATCATTTATATACATTTTTTATCTAGAATTTTTAAAAGGAAAGATTGAATACTTGGAAATATTTTTTTTTATTTTTAACTTTTCACATACATTATTTTTAAGATAATTGTTGGAAGGGAAGATTAAATACTTTGAAACATTTATTTTTTTTAATTATTCATATTCATTATCTTATTTATAATTGTTAAAAGGGAAGATTGAATACTTTGAAATAATTATTTTTTCATTTATTTATTCATATTCCTTATTTTATCTCTAATTGTTAAATGGAAAGATTGAATGCCTTAAGCATTTTTTTATTCAATTATTCGTATACATTAGTCTATCTATAATTGTTTAAGGGAAAAGATTGAATGCTTTGAAATATTTCTTTTTTTATTTAATTCTTCTTATACATTATTTTTTCTAAAATTGTTAAGAGGAAAACATTGAATACTTTGAGATATCATTTTATTCAATTATTCATATACATTATTTTATCTTTAATTGTTAAAGGAAAATTGTTTGCTTTAAAACATTAATTTTGTTTATTTAATTATTCTAATACATTATTTTATCGATAATTGTTAAAAGGAATAACTGAATTCTTTAAAATGTTTATTTCTTTTTATTTATATATTTATTTGTTTACACTATTTTATCTATAATTGTTAAGATTGAATACTTTGAAAGATTTTTTTTTTCATTTTATTATTAATATACATTATTTTATCTGAAATTGCTAAGCAGAAGGATTGAATACTTTGAAATATTTATTTATGTATTTATTTATTTATTTAATATGCATTTTTTAATTTAATTATTCATATCCCTTATCTATTTTAAATTGTTAAAGAGGAAGAAGATTGAATACTTTGAAATATTTATTTTTTATTTAATTATTTATCTTCATTATTATATATATAATTGATAAAGGGAAAATCGAATACTTTGATAGATTGATTTTTTTATTAAATATTCATATATGTTATTTTAAACATAAGTTTTAAAAGGAAAGATTTAATACTTTGAAGTATTTATTTTTTATTTAGTTATTCATGTACATTATTATATATATTATTGTTCAAGGAGAAGATTGAATACTTTGAAATATCAATCTTTTTTAATGATTCATATTTTTCATTTTATCTATAATTGTTGAAAGGAAAGAGCGAAGACTTTGAAATATTCATTTTTTTTTCATTTAAGTATTCATATACATTATTTATAAGTAATTGAAGAAAGGGAATATTCAATACTTTGAATTAGTTATTTCTTTATTTAATTATTCATGTACATTATTTTACCTATAACTGTTAAAAGATTGAATACTTTGAAATATTCATTTTTTTATCTGTTCATATACATTATTTTATCGATATTTAAAAGGGAAGATTGACTACTCAGAAATATTTATTTTCATTTAATTGTTTATATACATTTACATTATTTTAAAAATAATTGATTGATGAAAGGGAAGACTGAATACTTTTAAATATTTATTTCTTTATTTAATTATTGAAATACATTATTTTATCTATAATTGTTAAAAGGAAAGATTGAATACTTTGAAATGTTTATTTTTTGTTATTTATTTATTCATATTCGTTATTTTATCTATAATAATTAAAACGAAAGATGAATACTTTGAAATCTAAATTTTTTACTTAATTATTCATAAACATTATTTTATCTGTAATTGTTAAAAGGAAAGATTGAATACTTTAAAATATTTATTTTATTATTTAATCATTCATGTACATTATTTTATCAATAATTGTTTAAAATAGACGATTGAATACTTTCAAATATTAAGTTTTTATTTAATTATTCATATACATTATTTTTTCTATTACTGTTCAAAGGTTAAGATAGAATACTTTGAAATATTTATTTAATTATTCAAATACATAATTTTATCTATAATTGTTAAACAGGAAAGATTATAATTGTTAATAGGGAAGATTGATAACTTTGAAATATTTATTTTTTATTTAATTATTCATGTACATTATTTTATCTGTAATTGTTAAAGGAAAGATTGAACACTTTGAAATGTTTATTTTTTATTATTTATTTATTCATATTCATTATTTTATCTATAATAATTAAAACAAAAGATTGAATACTTTGAAATATTAATTTTTTTATTTTATTATTCATAAACATTATTTTGTCTTTAATTGTTTGAAAGAGAAGATTGAATACTTCGAATTTTTTATTTAGTTTTTCATATACATTAATATGTCTATAATTGTTAAAAGGTAAAGATTGAATACTTTAAATTTTTTTTTATTATTTAATTATTCATGAACATTTTTTATCAATAATTTTTTAAAAGAGACGATTTGATACTTTGAAATATTTTATTTTTATTTAATTATTCATATACATTATTTTTTCTATTATTGTTGAAAGGTAAAGATTGAATTCTCTACTAGGGCAAAAACTCTAAGACGGGTCATAAGATTTTCTTCAAAATATCGGCATGGGTAGATGTTCTCATCCTGATCATTTTTATCCATGTCAGATTTTTGATATCTGTAACGGTTTTTGAGTTATTCGCCAAAAACTGTAATTTACTCCTATGTTCTATTTTTAGTAACGGCAGCCATGTTCTTTGACCTAAGACAAACCAAATAATAAATTTGAAACTAGATACCCTAGTGATGATTCAGTTAAAGTTTGGTTCCATTTGACCCAGTGGTTTCACAGGAGAAGATTTTTGAAAGTGAGCTAACAACGGACGGACGACGGACGCCAGGTGATGGCAATAGCTCAGCCTTGCATAGCTAGATGAGCTAAAAACTAAATGCATGGTGCACATCTACAATATATACTGAAGCATTCCTGCAAATTTCGTTGAAAAGTACCCAGCGGTTTAGGAGAAGATGTGGATATTGTAAAAGTTTTGGAGCCATACAGACAGACAGATAAACGGACAGAAGGATGGACGCAAGACGAAGGATACTGATCCTATGTGTCGATACCGCACTAGGTGCAGGTGACACAATAATTGTTTAAAAGAGACGATTGAACACTTTGAAATATTTTATTTTTATTTAATTTTTCAAATACATTATTTTTTCTGTAATTGTTAAAAGGTAAAAATTGAATACTTTGAAATATTCTGCTTAATTATTCCAATACATTGTGTTATCTATAATTGTTAAAAGAAAAGATTGAATATTTGGAAATATTTTTATATTTAACTATTCACATCCATTATTTTATAGAAAATTGTTAGAAGAAAAGATTGAATACTTTGAAACATCTATTTTTTTATTTAATTATTCATATTCATTATTTTATTTATATTTGTTAAAAGGGAAGATTGAATACTTTGAAATATTTATTTTTTTCATTTATTTATTCACTTTGAAATATTTTTTTTTATTTATTTATTCAAATATATTATTTTATGAATAATTGTAAAAAGGAAAGATGGAGTACTTTATTTTTATTTATTTATTTATTTCATATCCGTTGTTTTATCTATAATTATTTAATTGAAAGATTGAATAATTTGAAATATTATTTTTTTATTTAATTATTCATAAACATTATTTATCAATAATTTTTAAAAGGAAAGATTGAATACTTTAAAGATTTATTTAATTATTTCATGATTCTTGTACATTATTTTATCAATAATTGTTTAAAAGAGAAGATTGAATACTTTGAAATATATGTTTTTATTTGATTCTTCATATACATTATTTTTTCTATAATTGAAAAATGTAAAGATTGAATACTTTGAATTTTTTTTAATTATTCATATACATTATTTTCTCTATAATTGTTAAAAGGAGAGATTTAATACTTTGAAATATTTGGTTTTTTTTATTAATTAATCATATCATTTTTTTATCTATAATTGTTCAAAGGAAAGATTAAATACTTTGAAATATTTTTCTTTTTATTTTAACTATTCACATACATTATTTTATCGATAGTTGTAAAAAGGAAAGGTCGAATACTTTGAAATATTTATTTTTCTTATTTGATTATTCATAAACATTATTTTATCTATAATTGTTAAAAGGAAAGATTAAATATTTTGAATTTTTTTTATATTTAACTATTCACACACATTATTTTATCCTAATTGTTAAAAGGAACGATTAAATACTCTGAAATATTTTTTTTATTTGATTATTCATAAACATTATTTATCTATAATTGTTAAAAGGAAAGATTAAATACTTTAATATATTTATTTTTGTATTTAATTATTCGTATACATTATTTTATCTATAATTGTATAAAAGAGAAAATAAAATGCTTTGAAATATTTTTTTAATTAATTATTTATATACCTTATTTTTTCTATTATTAATAAAAGGAAAAAATTGAAAACTTTAAAAAAACTATTTTTTATTGAATTATTCATACACATCATTTTTTCTATTATTGGTGAAAGGGATGATTGAATACTTTGATATATTTGTCTATTTAATTTTTTATATATTACTTTATCTATGATTGTTAAAAGGCAAATTGTTTGCTTTAAAAACATAATTTTGTTTATTTAATATCTCATATACATTAGTTTATCTATAATTGTTAAAAGGAAAAATTATTTGTTTTAAAAACTTCATTTTGTTTATATAATTATTCATATGCATTATGTTATCTATAATTGTTAAAAGTAATAATTAAATTCTTTCAAATGTTTATTTTTATTTATTTGTTCATTCATATACATTATTTTATCTATAATTGTTAAAAGGAAAGATTGAATACTTTGAAATATTCATTTCTTTAAATTTAATTATTAATATATATTATTTTATCTATATAATTGTTATAAGGAAAGATTGAATACTTTGAAATATTTATTGTTTTATTTTTTTATTCATATACACTATTCTTTTAATAATTGTTAAAGGAAAGATATAATACTTTGAAATATTCTTTCTTTATTTAATTATTCATATTCAATCTTTTATTTATAATAGTTAAAAGGGAAGATTGAATAGTTTGAAATATTTATTTTTTACTTAATAAACCATATGCATTTAATAATATACGGCAAAAGGGCATACTTTGAAATATTTATTTCTTATTTAATTATTCATATATATTATTTTTCTGTAATTTTGAAAAGGGAAGATTGAATACTTTGATATATATTTTTTTATTTGATCATTCATATGCAATATTTTATTAATGATTGTTAAAAGGAAAAATTGAATATTTTGATATATTTATTTTTTATTTAATTATTCATATACAATATTTTATCTTTAATTGTTAAAAAGGAAGATTACGGAAGCGTATTAGCGCCACGCAAACTTTTTTTTTTATTTTGCGTTATAACGCATAGTTTGTGTTATTTCACAAAGTTTGCGTTATAACGCAAAGTTCATTCTAAATTGATAAATAATGTATTCGTATAAAGAATTCGAAATTTAGAGTTGTGTACGGGTGTGTACGGGAAGCGTTTGATTTTCGGGCTTAAATCAACATAAAAGCAAAGGATGAAGAAAATAATTCTTTTACAAGCGGTAAAATCTAAAAAAAAATCGCACATTATTTAAGAAATAATTCCTGGGAGCTTCAGTATATACTAATTTTACCACGGGTTGCCCCTTTATGCCGAATATTTTACCCTGAGCGACAGTTTTTGTGGACTTGAAAGCTGATTAACAATACAAAAATGACAGTAGAAATATTCATAGGCACCTTTATTTTTATTTCCAATTGCATAAACAAATAAAGGGATATGGAGTAAATATACATGGGACAAAATCCCTATAAATACGTGGTAAGATTAAGCAAATGGAACAACGCTTTGATTGTTGTTCTTCATCTTGAAGTCACTATGAGGCCTTCAACAAAGAGCAACGCTCTTAACTCACAGTAAGCCCTAGCACCAGTTTATGCGGATATGCTTGTTTACATGTGATGAATACTGGAGCAGCCTTAAATATATAGCGATTTTACCACCGGTTTGAACACAAAGCGTATGAGAGACGTCATATGTATACCCATATTCAAGTCTATTGGCCATTTGTTATTGGCGCATTTGATTGCTGGCAAATCATAAAATAATTTTTTTAACCCCATAAAGATATGTCTCAAATTATACATGGGGTAGTTTTTTATTGTTTTGGTTTTGTTTGTTTGTGTTTGTGTTTATTTTAGTGTTGTTGTGTGTTTGTTTTGTTATATTTTGTTTGCTTATTTGCTTTTTTCTTTGTGTGTGTGTTTGTGTATTTGTTTGTTTGCTTGCTTGCTTTTTTTGTTTTGTGTAATTTATGTTTAGTTTTAGTTTTAACAGCCTCTATTTCCATATTTTTCCGTCAGTTTCCTTCTTCGGTTTTCTTTTTACGAATATTGCTTGCAAGTAAAACTCTCATATTTATATACATAACTAGAGGCTCACATGATCCTGAATCGCTCATCTGGTGATTGGTTTTATTCATTGACACCAATAGACCACCCACTCATACTATAAATCAGTTCAGCAGATGTTACATTTTCATTCTTGGATGAGGTACAAACTAAAAATCACAAACTTTGGAAGGGATCACCCAAAGGCAATTGTAACCAAGTTTGGTTCCAATTGGCTCAGTAGGTTCAGAGGAGAGGACATTTGAATGCATTTCCCGTAGGGTCCCTATGTTAAACTATGTTCCACACTGGCGGCCATGTGAACGTAAAAATCACAAACTTTAAAGGGGACCACCCAAGGACTATTGTGGCCAAGTTTGGTTCAATTTGTCTTGGTAGTTTCAGAGAAGATCTTTGGATGCATTTCCCATAGGGTCCCTGTGTTAAACTATGTTCCCTGCTGGCGGCCATCTTGAATGAGGTATGAACATAAAAATCACAAACTTTAAAGGGGACCACCTAAGGACTACTGTGGCAAAATTTGGTCCCCATTGGCTCTGTGGTTTCAGAGGAGAAGATCTTTGAATGTATTTCCCATAGGGTCCTTGATAAACTATCTTCCCCTGCTGCAGCCATCTTGGATGACATGCGAACCTGCTGGACATATGTATAAATTGTAGTTCTGGAAATCCTTAACACTTTTGCAATTCACATTTAACCTTTATCTCAAACAGCTTTTGAATTAAAAGTAAAAACGTTAAAAACATGTGAAAATTCAAAGAAAAAGCGGCAATAACTCCTATGTGGCTTGTCAGATTTTCTTCAAAATTGCAGAAAATGTAGATCTTACTATGCTGACCATATTTGTTATACAAACATCACTTCTATCTTCTACCATTTTCAATATATAAGACTAAAAGTAACGAAAAACTGAAAATTTTACGGAAAAGGGGCGATAACTCCAAGACGGGTCAACGGATATTCTCCAAACTTGCAGGGCAGGTACATCTGATCATGCTGATCATTTTTACCTCTTTCACATTTTTGATATCTGTAATGGTTTTTGAGTAATTTGCAAAAAACGGCAATTTACCCCTATGTTCTATTTTTAGTAACAGCGGCCATGCTGTTTGGTCTACGGACATAAAAATCACAAACTATGCCCAGAAGTTTCAGAGGAGAAGATCTTTGAATAAAAGTTGACGGACGGACAGACGGACGGACGACGGACGCCGAGTGATGGCAAAAGCTCACATGGCCTTTGGCCAGGTGAGCTACTAAAACGGAGTTTCAAACAAATTATTTATATTATGATATGAACATGTCCATGCGCAGCATGATACGACCGCAGCATGTCGTCCACTGAAATTTGAAAAAGTGTAATTTAAAGCGAGTATGGACAAACGAAAGAGCTTGACACAATAATTAGAAGGACGCAATAAGGAGATTGACCCAGTAATAAGCTGGACACAAACTAGGGAAAATAAAAATTAGCCCTTATGACTCCTTATGATTCCTCTTTGACCTTTTATAGCTCAGAAACGGTAAGAGCTACTCAGAATCTGTTGACATAGTACTGAAAGCTTACATCAAGAGGAATCCAAAGAAAAAAATCCCATCGAAATCCTATGAAAAATAAAAATTTTAGGTTATCTGTAAATTTATGATTTTGGCCCCCTTCGGCCCCTCATAGGTCGGAAACGGTAAGAGATACGCAAAATCCGTTGCTTACTACTGAAAGCTTACATCAAGAGGAATCCAAAGAAAAAATCCCATCGAAATCCAATGAACAATAAAAATTTTAGGTTATCTGTAAATTTATGATTTTTGCCCCCTTTGGCCCCTCATAGCTCGGAAACGATAAGAGCTACACCAAATTCTTTGACATAATACTGAGAGCTTACATCAAGAGGAATCCAAAGAAAAAAATCCCATCGAAATCCAATGAAAAATAAAAATTTTAGGTTATCTGTAAATTTATGATTTTGGCCCCCTTTGGCCCCTCATAGCTCGGAAACGGTAAGAGCTACACCAAATCCGTTGCATACTACTGAAAGCTTACATCAAGAAGAACCCAAAGAAAAAAATCCCATCGAAATCCGATGAAAGATAAAAATTTTAGGTTAGGCCACACCAAATTAATTAGTAGTTCTTCGAGATTTTGGCCAAAATAATTGGAGCGAGCAAGCGAATTTTTTTTTTTAATTTTAAATTTTTCGCCCCAAATATTCTTGAATTTAAGAGCGAGCGAAATATTTTTTTTTAAAATTTTTTCTTGTCCAGTGTTTCAATAATGTTTCAAATATGCGCATTTGAACCTGCATAACAGCTTACATTCAACCTCCAGACTTAAAAGGGCATTTGTGATAAATCAACAACAACTATTTCACAGTCTGACCTTCTGTTACATGATATCTATAGCCACAACTACATGTACATGTATATGTTGTCCAGCACTACACTTTTCAGTATGCATATTGATCACTAACTAGTCTACCAAAGAATTGTGTAAAGTAAGGGTTATTTCATTTTCATGTAAATAATCACTAGAAATCATTGAAGATGTACTTCACTTGAAACTTTTGCAAAAAAAAACAAAAAAAAAACAGACAAGCAGATTCAAAAATGATAATCACACATGTTTAGCTTGCAGAGTTGGTCAATATATGGCAGTGATTATCTTAAACAGGTGCTAGAACCTTCAAAGTCTCCCTTGATAATTCTTATGATGTCTTAGAATACATCGGCAAACGAATACCGAAGCAAGAAGAAGGAAAGGGAAATATTCCACTATTTATGTTTAAAAAACCTAAATATATAAACCTCCATACAAAGAACAACAATGATTAAGATGCATGCAAGAAAGTTTTGTCTTATGTAGTAAGTAAAATTATTAAGGTAAATTTAAAAAGCTTTTTTTGTCAGTAGTATATACTGACATGACTGATGTAATCATGTGTATGCACTTATAACATCAGATTCATGGCTTGTTCTAGTGAATACGACTCATTCCAAATTCATATTGATACTGTTTCACTTATTGAACAGACAAGAAGAGTTAACCAGTTAAGTTCATCTTACTAGGCTTTCCCACATTTGGCTGTTTGTTTGTTCATTGTTTCAAAACTCTGTAATAATCTTTACATCAGATTGTAAAGTTAACACTGAATTCTGTACACTATGAAAAAGAAAGGAAATGGGGTAAATGTCAAGGAGACAACATCCCATATCCAGGTTAAAACGACCCAAAACAAAGCATCTAGGCCTAGGGGTCACCGTACGGTCTTCAACACAGTGAGGAACCCCCGGGGAGGAACCTCACACCACTAGTCCTAAAACAACTTTTGTCTGTTGTGTATATCAATGTTCAAAATTTAAGTTTGCACAACAAACGAAGGCTTATGTTTGGGACCAATCTGTACACACTGATATTTATTTACGCAAGTCATACACAAAAAATTGTAATACAATGTAGGTGCAAAACGCGAAATTCAACGAATTTTGAAAACAATGGAAATGTCAAACCGTAACCAAGCCGTTACAAGATTTTAAATACCATTCAAGTATTTGCGGAGAGAATTAGACAGGACGTCTTGAATAATTCAAGTTTGACGCCTCACGACTATTCATAAAAGGCAGTTGACGGTTTTACTCCGTTCCCACATCATTTTCTTGCGGCCATGCCATCTGAATCAGAATAACGCTTAACTACAATGCATTTTCCCTTATATCAAGCGCATAAATGACACAGATTCGATTTTTATAATTTCCGAATCAAATTCGTGAAAACTTTTTGTTGATTTCAACGTGCGGGATTTTTATTTTTAATTTTTTATTTTGATTTTGGAAAATTAGGAGCGGGAAAATAATCTTTATTTTTAAATTTTGATTTTGCTAATTTAGGAGCGGGATTTCCAAAGAACTAGTAATTAATTTGGTGTTGCCTTATCTGTAAATTTATGATATTGGTCCCCTTTGGCCCCTCATAGCTAATAGTAGAGCGCTAGTTAATTTTTCATAAGGAATCCTTTGGAAAAAATTGCATCAAAATCGGACTAAAAATAAGAAAAATAAATTTTTGAAATTCGCCCCTTTTGGGCCCCATTTATCTCGTGAACGGTACATGCCACGTGAAATCCGTTGGCATACTTCAGATTGGTAATTTTCTAAGGAGTTTACCGAAAGAAAACCCATCAAAATCCGATAAATAATAAAAATTCTACAGTCAAATATGTGAAAACACCTAATTTAACCCCTTTTGGCCCCTTTTTCTTAAACGGGTGGGGTCACAAACGCGAAATTAAAACCCGGGATTGCAATTATGCCAAGAAACCACATATTGAAATTTGAAGATCATCCGTCCACTAGAAATAAAGTTATGCTGGCTACAGACTGTGAAAACACCTAATTTAACCCCTTTTGGCCCCTTTTTCTTAAACGGGTGGGGCAACAAACCCGAGATTGCCATTATGCCAAGAAACCACACACTGAAATTTGAAGATGATCCGTCCACTAGAAATAAAGTTATGCTGGCCACAGACGCCGACGCCGACGCCGACGACTGCGCCATACCATAATACGACCGCAAAATTTTTGGGGTCGTATAAAAATTAATTTGAACATATCATTTGTAACATAACGTGTGATGCAGACATAGCAGGAGACGCTTTACCCCGCCGACGCACCATGTCTCGTTCCTCAAACATTAGTTATGAACATGCCCATGTTGTTTCTCATAACACCGGCGGGTACATCCTTCGAAAAAAGTTTTAACATTGGACCCTATGGGAAAAACGTCATTTTCAACATCTGCTCTCAAACTATTGAAGTAAATTGAACTAAGCTGTACTGAAATGGTGTACAGAAGGTCCTTTTCAAAGAATGTTATTTTTTTTTTCGGATCAGACAAAAGAAATGGCTCGAAGGACAGAACTTCTTTTAAAATCGGACCCATATAAGAAAACATCTTTTTCGTCATATGCTCTGAAACTATTGAAGCAAATTCAGCCAAGCTAAGATTGCTTATTTTGTTTTGATCTAATAAAAAAAACAAGACCCCCTGCACAGAAGACATTTTAACACACTATGTAGGATAAACATCAGTTTCATCCCCTGCTGCAAGCATTTTGTCAGGTGAGCCATTCAGGCTCAGTTTCTGAGCCTTTATTTTTTTCTAGCAGTATAGGACAAAATCAAAACTGATTTGAATCATATTTAATGTTAATGATCTATTTCTCTTTACCATTTGCATTTTTACAACTTTTAACAAATATCTTTCCTGTTATGGTGCAACTATTTTTAATCCTAAAATTTGATTTGGATTGACGCAATATTTAGTATTTTAATTAAAACAATATTATATTACATTTTTATACGACCGCAAAAATTTTTGCGGTCGTATATTGGTATGGTGCTGTCGTCGTCGTCGTCGTCGTTGTCGGCGTCGTTGGCGTTGTCGTTGTCGTTGTCGTCGTCGTCGTCTGTAGACACTTTTGTTTTTGGTCAATAACTTTTGTTCCAGTAAATCAATCCTTATGAAATTTTAACATAATGTTCTTTGGTACAAAAGGAAGGCTTGCAGTAGTTTTGGTCATTGTGACCCCACCCGTTTTTAAAAAAGGGGCCAAAAAAGGGTTAAATTGGGTGTTTTCACATATTTGTCTGTAGAATCTTTATTATTAATTTGATTTTGATGGGGTTTCTTTCAGTGTGCTCCTGAGGAAATTTCCAATCTGTAGTATGCCAACGGATTTCACGTAGCATGTACCGTTCCCGAGATAAATGGGGCCCAAAAGGGGCGAATCCAAAAAAAAATTATTTTTTAAATTTTTTATCCGATTTTGATGCAGTTTTTTTCAATGGATTGCTTATGAAAAATTAACACAGCACTCTGCTATTAGATTTTTGGTAACTCGATTGCTTACCTAGCTATGAGGGGCCAAACGGGGCCAAATTGCTAATTTGCAGATTTCCTAAAATTTTTATTTTTCATCGGATTTTTATGGGATTTTTTTCTTTAGATTCCTCTTGATATAAGCTTTCAGTAGTATGCCAAAGGATTTGTCTAAGCTCTTACCGTTTTCGACCTATAAGGGGTCAAAGGGGCCAAAACTGGAAACTTGCAGATTCCATGAAATTTTTAGTTTTCGACGGATTTCGATGGGATTTTTTTCTTAGTATTCCACTTGATATAAGCTTTCAGTAATATGGCAATGGATATGGTGTAGCTCTTACCGTTTTCGAGCTATAAGGGGTCAAAGAGGAACCATAAAGAGTCATAAGGGCTAATTTTTATTTTCCCTAGTTTGTGTCCAGCTAATTACTGGGTTATTCCCCTTATTATGTCCATGCAATTATTGTGTCAAGCTCTTTAGTATGTCCACACTCACTTTCAATTACACTTGTTCAAATTTCAGTGGTCGACATGCTGCGGTCGTATCATGCTGCGCTCGGCGTAGCCCTTTATTTAAAAGTATAATTGTGCAAATTTAAGCCCAAAAATCAAAGTCTATCCGTACACACCCGTACACGACTCTAGATTTTGAAATTGTTGGATCTATCAATGTAAAATGTACTTTGCATTATAACGCAAACTTTGCGTAATAACGCAAATATTTGCGTTATAAAGCAAACATTTGCGAAATAATGCAAACCTTTACGTTATAACGCAAACTTTTGCGAAATAGCGCAAACATTTGCGAAATAACGCAAACATTTGCGAAATAACGCAAACATTTGCGTTATAACGCAAACCTTGCGAAATAACGCAAGCCTTTGCGAAATAACGCAAACATTTGCGTTATAACGCAAAACTTTCATAACGCAAAATATTTAAAAAAAAGTTTGTGTGGCTCTAATACGCTTCCGTTGAAGATTGAATACTTTGAGATATTAATTTTTTATCTAATTATTCATATACATTATTTTAATGAATTATTGTTAAAAGAGAAGATTGAACACTTTGAAATATCTATTTTTTTATTTTATTTTTTATATCCTTTATATAAGCTATAATTAATGAAAGGGAAAATTGAATACTTTGAAATAATTTTTTTTAATTATTCATAAATATTACTTTTTCTGTAATTATTAAAAGGGAGATTGAATACTTTGAAACATTTTGTTTTTTTTTAATTATTCATATACATTATTTTATCTATAATTGTTAAAAGGAAAGACTTAATACTTTGAAATATTTGTTTTAATATTAATTATTCATATCAAGTTTTTTTTATCTATAATTGTTCCGCCGTGCGCGGTCCCGGCTGATGAATAGGCCCGCATCATCCTCTGAGCTTGGAGTATGAGTCTTCCTAACAGAGGATCCCGAGGGAACCCCGTGGTATAGAAATAGGACTTAGTATCTCCGGCTTGCAGGATGTGACCCCTCCTAAACGGGGGCTGACCCCGATGTTCCCGGGATATAGAAATAGGACCCATTCCGTGGTTGTGCGGGATTAATAAATACACAACCCATCTTTCGGATGGGATGTAAACTCAGGTCCACGTGTTGGAAGAAATGCCACGCTTCCTGCACGTTAAAGAACCCTTGTAGCAAGCTTTTTTGAGTGGTCCGTAGGTGATCGGCTACAAGGCTAAATTCTTCGCCCTTTTCGATTTCACCCTACTTTTCCAGTGGCAGTCAGAATTTCCCGTCCCATGACCCTTTCCATACACCAAAGTGATTATTTATTAACAAACTTGTTCTCGTCTTGATATAGCTGAAATATTGCTGAGTAGACGTTAAACATTATTCAATCAATCAATCAATCAATCTATAATTGCTAAAAGATAATATTAAATACTTTGAAATATTTTTTATATTTAACTATTCACATACATTATTTAATCGATAGTTGTCAAAAGAAAAGATTGAATACTTTGAAATATTTATTTTTTATTTGATTTTTCATAAACATTATTTTATCTATAATTGTTAAAAGGAAAGATTTAATATTTTGAAATATTTCTTTTTTTTATTGATTGTAATCGATTACACAGTAGCAAGTCATGTAATCCATTAATAACCGAATACACAGAATTCCTAAAATAATCGATTATTAATCGATTACTGGTGTCTGTAATCGTTGCACATCTCTGCTTAAAAATTTTATTGTTGATATTGATATCAAAAACCATTTACAGTCTACATTATTATAATAATAAAATCAAAAAATGAACGAGATAATTTGAAAATAATTATTTCAACATCACAGTAAATAATGTGTTGCGCATCATTAATTTATGAACCAAAGACCCATGAGAATATCATTTGAATTTGAAAAGACCTTTTTAAAAAAAAAACATTTCCATTGGTGAAAATACCATAAAAAGTGGGATTTATCTAAATAAACTTGATTAGATAAAAATATATTTATGGACATGTATTATATAATCAAAGTTTAGGATTTGCTTCGAAACTATTAAACATTCGGTTAATTTTAAAAAGAGTTATGCGGAATTAATTTTCTCGTCCAACTTTGTTGAGTACTCTTAAATGTTCGCTCTTGAATACTTTAGGAATTTCTCTAGCCGGGTTTTCCTCTTCTTTGTTATATGATATGTTAGTTACAAAGAAAAAATGTTTGTCACCATGCTATAAACAGATAAATTTTACAGAGTTTCCTGATAAAAAACATTATTTAAGGAATTTGGAGCTAATTCAGAATATGACATTTCACAAATGTGATGTGACAAAGGACTATTTATAATACATATTATATTTAAAATTAATGTTGATATAACAATTCCTCTATTTGGTGAACTCAAGTTAAGTTTAGTGGACAAATAGTCAAGTGGGCAAGATCACCCGTCGATTACAGTTCATACATTATTGATAAATTGGTCATTGATCACGTACAAACGGTTAAAGTCTCTAGCTTTGGTTTCTGGGGACCTGACTTAAAAATTAAGTCTCCGTTTGGTGCATCAGAAACAATCTTTTCCTCAGTCATGCATACTTCGCCTGTACTTGTATTATCGAAGTCAGTGATGTCGAAAAACCTCACATTTGGATCAAACGAACTTAATTTTAAAAATATTTGTCTGTCCCTCCACGAAAAAATGTCTGTTACGGCTTCCGTACAACAACAACATTAGGCAGGATTAACAAAGATGGTGGCATACACGTCAATACGGATGAGGCATACCTTAACGAAGTTATGAGGATGTTCAGTGCACAAAAGGACACAAGTTCTTTAGCATAACTCATAACTTCGTTAAGGTATGCCTCATCCGTATTGGCGTGTGTGCCGCCATCTTTGTTAATCCTGCCTAATGTTGTTGTTCCGCCATATGCAATGGTTTCGCCGGAAGCACACTCTGATGATCTTCCTGCCTCGCTTTGACTATTGGTAGCCATTTTCTTCGCATGATCTCCCGCTGGAGATTTCGCTTGTCTGCTTGAATATCTTTTTCACGGGCTTTGCCAACATCTAAATAAACGTGTTTAGATAAAAATATATTTATGAACATGTATTATATAATCAAAGTTTAGGATTTGCTTCGAAACTATTAAACGTTCGGTTTATTTTAAAAAGTGTTATGCGGAATTAATTTTCTCGTCCAACTTTGTTGAGTACGCTTAAATTTTCGCTCTTGTATTCACACCTAAATACTATAGGAATTTCTCTAGCCGGGTTTCCCTCTTCTTTGTTATATGATCTGTTAGTTACAAAGAAAAAATGTCTGTCACCATGCTATAAACAGATACATTTTACAAAGTTTCCTGATAAAAAACATTATTTAAGGAACATTGGAGCTAATTCAAAATATGACATTTCACAATTGTGATGTGACAAAGGACTATTTATAATACATATTATATTTATAATTAATGTTGATATAATATATTATGCAATGGTCTCGCCGGAAGCACGCTCTGATGATCTTCCTGCCTCGCTTTGACTATTGGTAGCCATTTTCTTCGCATGATCTCCCGCTGGAGATTTCGCTTGTCTGCTTGAATGTCATTTTCACGGCCTTTGCCAACATTTTTTGTTGTCCTCCTCCTCGATAACCGATAATGCCTCCATCGTGTCAAATCCCTGTTTTGTTACCTCCTTCGCGGTTGATTCATTCAACTTCATGGTACTTGCCATAGTCAGTACGCGGTCAACATCGTTCATTATGCGAACTTCGCTGTCGCCCTCGTTTTCGCTTTCATACATGATTGAGTGTTACACGTTGCACATATATAAAGTAATAAAAATTAATGAACACAGCTCAGTTTAGTTAGATCTTTCGTTTGTAGTGAAAACGCACAATTTCATAAGTTTAACCACAAGGCAAGAAGAAGAACAGTCTTACACTATACAGAACAACACCCAAGCTAAGTCCATTGAACTTTTATCTGAATTTCTTCTATAACGTCATTTTGATATGAAATGTCTTCCGACGATAAAACATACCATTTTGGAATGTGCAGTAATCTTCTTAAGGATGTCTCGTCCATGATTTCCAGTATTTCAGGTTAGAACATTTGAATCAAGTACTGTAACTTGTTAGAAACGAAAAAATTCAGCTATTTTTGGCAAAGTTTGCAAAATCAATGACATATACGTGTGTTCACTTGTTGTAACACATGTTTTTATTCTGTACTTTAAAGAATTTATCCTCTTTCTTGTGTAACGATTTCTACAATCAAGCATTATGGTGATTGTTTTCTAGGGTTCATGTACTATGCACACTGCAGAGACATAAATTGTCAAAGCAATTACATAGTTATACCTATTTCATACCCCCAAGTGAAAGGAAAAATAAACTTATTGGTCACTGACTCTTTCTTCTTATGAGTCAAAAGAATTGATTATGAACATTTGTAAATACCCTTAGTTGGACCATATCAGTCAGCAAAACCTATTTGGGTTTAAAATAATCAGTACAAGAGTATTATATAGGGTCATATTGCCTAGTTGTAATGATTTTGTGGTGTTTTTTTTCTCATTTTACTTTCAATATTCTGTAATTGTGAGTGTAATGACTTTGATTGTAATATAAATGACACCAAATATGTGCGGTACATTTAATTGCAGTCTATCTTTAAATAAACCAGTTGTGCTGTAGATTTATCTTCATTATAACATAAGCGACCAATATTGTTCATTCGGACTTGAAACATGTTGCAATCTATCTGGTCACATGTATTTACTTGCATTTATAGTCACGTTACTCGTAAACAAAGTCAGACCACGGATTAGAAACGATATAATATCAAGGTAACAATTTAATTTTTATTAATTATCGTAGTGTCAAAAATACATATTGTTCAAAGATCGGGAAAAATCTATAATAATCGTATAATTATAAACTTCTAATTGTCATTTTAGCTGTCTGTAATGGTAAAGATATAAAACTTACAGTAATCGGTTAACTTTTTATTCAGGGGGGTATGAAGTTACTGTATCTGCGGTATTTGGTTGTTTGTAATTTAAATTTATAGTCAACAGTTTAAAGTTGTAATGCATAGCAAATTTTCTTTTATCATGTGTACAATAGGTTTCAGAATTAATTTCAACCCCAAATAGAAAAAGTGAGCTTTGGAAATTTACAATTCTTTCTTTATTTCTTCTTTATCAGATCTTTCGTGATTTTTTTTTATTTAATTTTGACTGTACTGGTCGAAACTAGTTGTCAAAACGTACATCTGCATCAGTCATTTAGTTGTAATTTTAGTAACATTTGTATTGTCTTTTTATCTATTGATATAGCTTGAAATAATATTAAAGGCATAATGAAAAATTCCTTTTTCATACGACTGCGAAAAAACTGAACTAGCCGTATCTAAAATATTTATTTTTCATCGAATTTCAAGGGAGTTTACGTAATTCTTACTATTTTCAAACTACAAGGGATCAGAAGTGCCAATTTTCATTCACAATAGTTTGTCTAGCGAAGTGTCAAGTTCTTTATTGTGTCCACATTCTAAATTTTTTTTATCAGGCGAGATTTGTTCTCTGCTGTTTGTCTTAAAAACCTTTTTATAAATGTCGCTGGCGATAAAACCGTTCAATGTTTAAATGCAATCAATTTATGTATTAACGTTTAAATGGATCAATCTTAAAGTTTCTAATATTGAAACAGTTATACTATCATTTCTTCAATTATGTTTTTAATATATTGCACATTTGTTTTACCTGTATAAAGCTACATGGTTTATTATTGATATATTTTTATGGTTAAATATAAATATATTAGTCGGTGATATTTCAATTATACATGTACTTGATTTGCTTGGACCTTTGCGAAAATTTCATTTCAAGATTTTGACTCGATTTTATTTGAATTTTAAATCACTCAGACCTTTATCTCGAAATTTTTACCACAAAACCAAACAGAAATACACTAAGTATAAAAAAAAATAAATCTAAAATGTTTTTAGACTTCTTGAGTTTTCTATGAGATATGAGCGTAGATCATCTTTGAATTCTTCATGGTGACTTCAAGAAGAACAATGAAAGTGTTGACCGGTTGCTTGGTTTAATTATATATTTATAGACACTTTGTCTCATGTGCATTTACTCCATATCATTTCCGTGTTCATTCTAGATTTTAGCATAAATTCAAAAAAATGAAAAAATAACCAATAATATTAATTTCAAGTTAAAGGGTCCAATTTATGCTACCGAAATCAATGCTTAGGATATGGCTCTGGATACATCAGTTCGAAATGTTCATATAAAGCCCTTTTCAACATATTGACATGTAAATATCGATTCTTTTTTAATTCTAAGTAATGGTCACTGATTAAGTAAAAAAAGGAGATAACCACCAAGAGTTGCATTTTGATATCTCTTTGTTTTTATTCTTATTTTCCCAATATCGTTCTGCCTAAATAGTTAAAAGCCTCGCAAACGGCTACGAACATCATTGTTTGTACTCTTTTTCACTTTTTAATTTCTAATTAAACATACTTTATTTCTCAAAAGAAAAAAGGTCGTGCACAACATTATAAAAAGCCCTCTTCCTATAATTTAAAGCGTTAAAGTGATAAATATAGCATAGCACCAATATAGATACAATGTACAAATCACTTTTTCAAGGATTTGCGTAGCGGGGTGTAAAGTTTTGTTTTGTTGGGTGTATGTTGTTTTTCTCTGAAAGGTATCAAAACATGTGTTAGTTTTAAAACATTTCGAAACTTAAGGTTTCCGATCCTCAACAGACTTACTTGTTTTTCCTGTGTAGTTCCCTGGCAGATTGTGGCATGTAATTATAATTTTCAGCCATTGTTGGTGTTTCCTGTTGTCCTTTTTATTTCATTTACTGCATCGGTTGAGATGAGGTCACTTCAGCTACACATCCAGCAGAACGAGCAGTTTCTCACGCCGTGAGCAATCTCTTATAAAACTAATTTTAGTATATAAGTTAAGCAATAAAGTTGAATGACAGACCAGAAAAGGGATTGTTTGGTTTCACTTCTAAAACTATATTTTTTGTTAAAACAATATTAATGATCTTTTGATATTCTGTCTAGCTTAAGATTTAACATTTAATTCCCATCGGTTTAGCACTGAACTGAAAGGGGTAGTTTTTCTAGTATTAATTTAGACAGAAGCATTAATATGCATTAAAATGTGACCGATTTCCCAGTTATTATCAATGATTTTGTGAATATTCGAAAATGTGGAGTTTAAAAGGAGACAAGAGGGGAAACATTTACAGGCTGTTATACGTATTTTTCCGAAAACAGTGGACAGTTATTTACAAAACAGGTGACACATATTTTATGTTTAACAGCAAACAGTGGTTTTTACTTCCCTTAAACAGTTACCACACAGTAAAAATTCAACAGAGCAGAAAACACTAAATGGTCCAAAAACAGTTAACAACTGGTTTTCACAAAAAAAAAAATACCAAAGGAGAAAAACAACACCCATCCCGCCTGAATCACGACCCATTGCCTTTTTATCAATTTGCCATTTTTGCCCGAATCCGGCATGAAATAGAAATATTTTTGATAAAAAGGGGGACGTTTAATCCCTAGGTTTACTCTGGATCATTCGGTGGATAATCTGGATTTGTAGCCGCTAATAATGTAACCCCTTAAAACCAAAAACAAACAAAAGAAATAAATAGAAAATGAACCGCCACTCAGCTTCATTAAGGATTTATAATCCTCCTAAGCTTCAGGTTATACTTTATTAAAAATTCTTTTGAGTCTATGATGTACAACTATTTTATACCATTTAAAAGCAAACATCTTATTCTACAGTCGGTAAAGTTAAATTAATTATGGGTAGATACAGAGACAAATTTTATATGGTCCTGCTCGATGGAATTATTCCAACGAATGAATACCGACTTGGACGTCTCCCGGGTTAAAAAGGTCCCTTACCGATTAAGCTATGGACACGGGTTCATTGGGACAATTAGGTGTCCAGAGTCGTCAAATACCAACTTTAACTGATTCTCGGGAGTCAGTTTCAGATCAGTCGTTTACTTCTTACAGCTCAGAAGATGCTATCCCTAAAATTAAACCTTGTTCAGTAACATTACATGACATTTTAAATTTTCCCGATCAGCACTCGCAGGGCACAATTTCATCATGCCGCGTAAAAATTGTAAAACATGTAACAATACCCGACATGTGTACGCACATTTCAACCCACCTGACCACTCCATTGTAAACATGAAAGTCAGGATTATCGAGAAAATATATCATAAAACAAATAACCCTACACTTAGTACACTTTACCGTCTTCAAAGAGAGGAATACTGGATCAGAGAATTGAGGACCGCAAATACCATACGGTTGAAATGATAATATAAAACGTGTATGTAATCTGTCATGGCCAGGATGCAGTTCGGTGAATGTGATGAATTTATTGAAAGGAAGTCAACGCAGACCACGTAGTCATGGGCGTAGGCACTATACTGCCCAAGTCTTCATGACATTTCAATTAATTGTCTTCTTCCGTTCATGACCATTCCTTTAGGTATTCATCACATTCGTACCAAACTGTATTCCTTGCCTCTTTCAAAACTTCATTCCTTCTACAAAACATGTTTAGCATCATCCGTAACTGATATTCATTCCCTAGAATACAAATTAACAGCGATTGGTTTGGATATATCTTACCACCGACTGTCATCACATCAGCCAACAAACCTGATAACCGGACATTTATCAAAATTCAATTCGCCAATAAAGGCATGGACGCTATAAATCTTGCTTACATTTTACACAACAAAACAGTGACATCAAGCATTCCTCCTTATTTTAATGACCAATAAGTTCCACTTATCTCATATTCCTATACTAAACCAACTGCAACTTTCATTTTCAATTGCAAACGGGTATTGCGTGACTTCCAAATTGATGACTAAAACCATACCAACTGATTGTGCTTGCTCCTCTTCCCCATTTGATTATAATAAGGCTGGACACGTTATAACTAGTGACCCAGATATCGTAGACAACCTCAAACTACGAGATATCTTCTCAAAATGTCCCAAACTCCGTGAGCCCGAGCACATCAACTGCAAGTACAATCTCAAGATTTGATGGATGCAGTTAAAGACTATGCTAGGAAGTGGGCAAAGAAAGAGAAAGAGGACGTTGAGACATTGTCCAACTGGATCAGGTCAATAGAATCATTAATTGTAAATCGCCTCCGGTGCTTAAAAACAGCAATGAAATCCAGAAATCCAAGCATATTTGAAGATCCCCTTGTAGTAAGACTCTGTCCAGACTCCATGAAAATTACGTCATTTTCCCTGCAGACAAAGCTTCTAAAAATATACTGTTTGCGTCTAAGAAATACTATGTCGACTGCATTGTGAAGGAGATGGGCATCGACAGTTCATCTTAAAACCCTACTTATACCCCTGCTACAATTTAGAGGGATGAGATTGTAAAACACCACACTTCAGTTTTAGCATCATTTGGCATAAAAGCCAAGGATGAAAATAATCAACTCCCTTACATCTACTAAATACTGTGCAAGTACTTTTATTCGTGGACACCAATTTTCGTGGTTTTCATAAAAAAAACACTATTTCGTGGGTACTTAAATTCGTGGTTTCGAGATCTGTGCTTAAGAACTCTATAAGAAAAAATGCATTTCGTTGGGAACTTAATTTCGTGGTTTAAGCGAACCACGAAATCCACGAAAATTGGAACCCAACGAACAATTGTACTTTCACAGTACCTAAACTTCATAAGAATCCATACAGAGATTCATTGCCAGGTCTTCCAAATGCACCACTAAACCTTTTTCACAGCTCCTCACTACTTTGTTGACCGCAGTCAGAGATGGCCTGAAAAATTACTGTAATAAAGCTTACTCAACAAGCGGCGTGAATCAAATGTGGATTTTTAAAAAATTCCAAAGATTTCCTTGAACAGCTATCCTCAACCAGTATGACCCATTGTCATAACATTCAAACTTTTGACTTTTCTACTCTTTATACAACGCTGCCACACAATAACCTGAAAACAGTAATTACAGTTTCAACTCTTTATACAACGCTGCCACACAATAACCTGAAAACAGTAATTACAGATTTAATACATCAATGTTTTTGCACTAAGAATGGAGAACGCGGATACATCTTTTTTGTTATGGGGAAATACAACATATATTTTGTTAAGAACCACGCTGATTCAAACAAGAAGTACACTGAGACTGACGTAATGAAAATGTCAGAATTTTTTGATCGACAATATTTTTTGTCGAATTCGGAGATCGTATTTCCAACAGACAATAGGGATTCCTATGGGAACTAACTGTGCACCGCTTTTAGCTGACCTTTTCCTTTACTCGTACAAGACCAAGTTTTTACAAGGGCTTATACAAAGAAAACATAAACATTTAGCCCAGTCCTTTAATTTCAGCTTCTGCTACATAGACGATGTACTTTCTCTTAATTATACTAAAGTTAAGGGGTATTTACATCAGATTTATCCCAGTGAGCTTGAAATTAAAGAAACAACCGTAACGGGAAACACCTACAATGGCTGAAAATTAGAACTACATGCCGCAATCTGCTAGGGGAATACACAGGAAAAACACAAATTAGACATAAGACAAACGTAAACAATGATAAGAACTCGGGACAGCCGGACTTGGTACCGTCACTAGCAAAAACCAGCGTCAGGGTTAAACCGGTTTATGGATATCCTAACCTCCGCGTTATCTGTCCCGTTTCTCTATACTCTATATATAAACATACGAATAAAACCCAACACAGGTATACTACTAACTCCATGACCACAATCTTGATAGGAGAGAATATGACAATACGTAATTTTGAAAGATGGGTCAAGGGTAGCTCGCCGCTAAACTGCCGGCTAGCTAAAGCAGCCTAGTCTACTGGTAAAACACTATCGCACTACGGATGAAAACTTCCCAAAGGAATTGGTCAAGAATCATCATATATTTTTGTAGACACTGGCAATATCAGTGGGAGGCCAGTATGTATTTAAAATTTTCAGGTCACTAGATGTCAAAGCTAATTTAACGGATGAAAGCAGAGTATCTTGTCAATATCCCCTATTACGTAAAGAATGAGAGTTAAGTCCAAGCTTTTCTGGATTTTTAATCAGTTTCTGGCATTTTTTAACAACATTACCGTAAAATCGAAGATTAGAAATGACCTTAGTAATAAGCTGTTTTGCGAGTAACGCCATATTTAGATATCAAATATTAATATCTGCTATAAAAATTCTTAAAGTTCCTATCGTTATTTATGTTTGTCTCTTGTTTTCATTATTGTTTTTCTGGTGCAGTTTGCTTGTAAATTGTGGCATGTGATTGTAGTTCCTGGCCATTGTAGGTGTTTGCTGTTTTCCTGTTTTTGTAATTAAAGGTATTCAACAACTTATGAAATCTGTAACCCTGTTGTAAAAGCTTGGCTGTGATAGTAAGGTTACGTTCATAAAAATCGTGAAGAGTAGAACAAACACATGCGAATCGTACTAGTTGAGAAATGTACACCCCGTATGATGGAGCTTGAGGGATGTCGCGGTCAAGAAAAGGGAAATTAGTTATAGTGAAATCAAAATCATCCCTTTTATCATATATTTTATTTTTTATTTTACTAGCGTCAATAATGACCACCCTTTTCACTTCTGTATCTGCTTTCCATTGTTCAGAGTTAAATGGTTCTAATATATATCTATGTCTCTGATATAAATACATTAATAAACATCTTTGATTCTCTGCGGATGTTTTGACAATAGATATTAATATATCCATATTGATATTGCACAATTCTGTCCATTCTTACTCATAACAATTTTCATGAATTGGACAACTTAAATGAAAAAAATATAGTTAAATTCTGACGAAAACGATAAACATCCATCAGGACTTGCCTGAATGCAGTACTAAACAAATAAATACGTGGCTGAATATATTTTTGTTCGGATCAGGGACGATATATACACTGGTCTCATTTCAATTCGTCTATTATTTTATTTGTTTCGTCTTGAGTCAGACCAATCATTGAGTATGCATGTTGGATTTAACATTTCATACATTCAATATTTTGGTGTATAAAAAAGGTAATTTAGGTCTGAAACTTCAGTAATGAAAAATTAATTTAGAAAAGATAACCGAAAACACACAATGGCCAAAAACCACAATCACATGTCACAATTCACCAGGGAACCGCACAGCAAAACAATAAACTGACAAAAGACATACATGGACACCGATAGGAACTCGGGATAGCCGGGCTTAGTACCGGCACTAGCAAGAGCTAGCGGTAGGGTTAAACCGGTTTATGGGTACCCAAACCTCCCCATTTCTCTATCCCGTTTCTGTGTACAAAAACTGATTACAAATGTATTTATATGTCATAAACTGGGTTCATGAGTTTCCTTGCATTTCGAGTGAATTTACACCCATTCAATTTGTTCGTAATAAGCTTTGTTCTCCATAACTGTTAAAATCAGATCCTCGAGATTAAGAAGGAGCTGTAAATCCCGAAATTAGTATAAGAGGAGTAGGGGCGGTAAGGGCCTTATTTGGCCTGAACAATAAATTTGGTTGAAATCATCAAATTTTCTCATTGAAATGTACTATGGGTATGGCTTTTCAGTAAAAGGTAACATTTCTTAAATATTGAGGTATGGTTATTTAGTTTTTCAGTGTAGAAGAGGGGACAAATTGAAGATTTTGAAGAAAAATGATAAATTTGACCAATTTTGTATAGGAAATGTTGAGCACATGCAAGAACCACAAAAATATTTGTATGAAAGTTTCAATTCTTTTGTACCAATAAGTTGGTAAATTATCTAATTGGTTTTTGAATGTGCTCTATATTTTTGGTGAGGAAAACTGTTCGGAAATCTGCCAAATTCGGTATCTTACTATGAAAATGCCCCAAAAGTAGCCTTTTCATGACGTCAGAAGTATACATATTGTGATGTCATTGGTTCTACCTTTTGTATTTTTTCTGTAAATGGGATCTAAGCTTTGAAACGAACATCAAAGAAAATCTTGAGGTGCAACTTAGAAATTCACTGAAATCTTTGGCCAAATCAGCCCCTTATCGTACCTTGTCCTTTGGATGATTTTTTACAAATAAAAGCCTTGAAATATTTAATTTTAATGTTCAGTTCCAAAGATAGGTTTAAATTAAGACAAAAACGATGAAATGGGATGCGTACGCCTTGAATCCACATCTTTTAAATGCGAGTCATGCGGGATTAGTTTTTAATTTGAGATAATGCAAAATAAAATAATTCATACAATTATTTGTATAATACTCTTATACACTTAACAGTTGTGTATTAGGTAAGTCGAAAGTTTAAACTGATATTTGATTTGGATATTGCTTTCTCCGAAAAAAACATAGGTATGTACTATGCAGATCGTTAATATTTCCGAGTCTGTCACACATTGTGAAAGTGCACATTTCCATGTTCAAATTGAAAAATCAATTAATTTCATGCTTTCTTTTTGTCAGAATGAAGACCAGGAACTTCTTGTTTTAGATCGTCTCTTCACTTGCTTCTCACTTGAATTTTTCTAATTAAACAATTTCTTAAATTCTGCGTCAAGTCAACGTAACTTATTTTTCACACGCACGTGTTCCTACACCAACGGAAAAATATTTATCCCACGCATAATGATTTATTGTTCTTCTATTAAATCAGTGCACTACTGAATATTACTTATCAATAATAAAAATTCACCCGTGTATAATGGTGTACACTATAATAACGACTCCTACTTGTGACAGCACATGATATTAACCAGATAATTATGGCCTAAATCGACTGTCATAATTGATGACAGTGTATGCCAGTACATGTAAATCCTATAAACATACATCACTACCTTAATAGATTTCCAAATGCTTGATTTGATCTGCACTGATGAGACACAAGTTATCGAATTGCGCATTAATAAAAACTTCCGATATTTTGTTATTTATTACCACTGGGTCGATGCCTATACTGGTGGACTGTTCCCCGAGGGTATTCATCAACCCAGAATTCAGTACTTCGGTGCTGACCATAAAACCGATTGTATCAAACTTGCAATATCTAAATTTTACAAAATGTTGATTAAAACGAAGGAGAATATCCCTAATGCATAACCATGTCCTTAGCCGAATTTTGGCTTTTCAATTTAGACCATTTTGGTTATTTGTTTCTATCAGCTTTAACACGTTTTTCGGTTAATAGACTTCCAAGTGTTTGGTTAGATATGCACTGATGAGACACAAGTGAGAGACACGAAATGCGCATATGCAGAAACGGTATTTTCTTATATATCACTACTAGTGACAGTTTGATAGTTCAGTATAGGCCAAAAAAGTCCTGTCACTGTCACAATCAACGACAGTAAATCACAAGAATGGCAGTCTTTAATGGTGAAAAAGTACTGTCACAATCAGGGGCAGCTATTTACAATACATGTAAAGACTGTCATATACACAGACATATGGACAGTTTGTCAAAGTCATAGATTTACCAATTAATTACTGTTAGGGACTGTCCCAATCCATTACAGTACTTCAAAAGTCTTCCAAGGAATTTATAGGACGCTGACAGTTCATGACAGTGCGAAAATATGCATGTACAGTACTTTGTTTTGGTTTAGAGTGTTGGGTGGGTCCCTTTCCAAAATGTGTCTGACCAGTCTGCACTTCATCCAAGAAAGCCGCCAGCGATGGAGTTGGGTTAACATTTGACCCTATGGAGAAACAAATTCAAAGATCTCCTCTGAAAGTACTTGGCTGGCCAATCGGAGTTATACTTGGTGACAATGGTCCTTAGTTGGTCACTTTCTTTAAAGGTGTCCGATATGTCCCAATTGCATCCAAGATGGCTTCCAGCGCGGAATAAAGTTTAACATTGGACCTACGGGAAACATATTTAAGATCCTCTCCCTTGAAACTGATGAGCAAATTGGAACCGCACATGGCCTAAATTGTCCTAGGTGATCTCCCGCAAAAAGGTATTTTTCAAGTTCAAACTTTATCCAAGAGGGCTGCCGGCGTGAAGCATTGTTCTAATATAGGAAAATATGGGCAAACCACATTAAAAGATCTTCTCCGAAACTGCTGAGCCAATTGAAAAAAAATGTCCTTAGGTCGACTCCTGCAAAAAAGGTGTTTTTCAGGTCTGCTCTATACCCAAGACGGCCGCATCTTGGAATAGTTTTAACATTGGACTCTCAGCCAGTTGGAACTTAACTTCGTCACTAGATAGACCCTGCAAAAAAGTGTTTTTCTTTAACCGCTGCCATATCCAAGATTGATGCCAGCAGTAAGCATAGTCTAACATTGGAATCTTTGGTAAAACACTTCGCTGCAACTGCTTAACAAATTGGAGCCAAACGAGGTCATACTATTCCTTTATGTTGTCATGCAGAAAGAATAATCAAACCGAAACACGGTCTTGTCATCTGAGACAACTAAGCAAAAATGGAACCTATGTAAGCCAGCTCCCAGATGAGTGATAGAGGCTCTTGAAAGCCTCTTATTGTTTATTTGTTTTGTCTCATTTTGTTTTAAGTATGAAATGCCTTGTTTGTCCTGTTTTTTTAATATAAGGATTTGCCTTTCTTGCTTTTTTGCATCGGTTTTGTATGTCAGTTTATTTACTTTTTGCTATCTCAAAGACGTCTGAGATGTATGCCAACTTGTTGATCTTTACGTCCAAATCGTGAACATTCCCTTTCGCAGCATCAATTTTCCTTCCTCTCCAGTATATTGAGTGTATTTTTCATAATTGATTTGTAACTTAAAGCTGTATTTATAACAACGACTTTCTGATAAAACAGCAAAAACCACTGTCTCATAAACTGCCAAGTTAGGGATATGGTCAGCCTTTGTTACTTTTAATCACTTCAAAATTTCTATAATTGGCACTAAAACGTTGCAGCTTATGAAAATAGAAGCGGAAACCCCCTTCAGAAATTTTATGGCCGTCACCATGATATTATTGACAGATATGACGTGTCTGTGTCCCAAATAAAAACGGACATTTTCAGCTAGATTTCACGTCTACACGGATTTGACATAACCGGAACAAACTATATTCTGCAACTTTTACAATTTATTGATTTAGTGAATCAAAACATGGGAAGACCAGAAATAAAAAAAAAAACTTTTGTTCGCAATAAATAAAAAACCAAAATCAAAACTAAAATCTTCATTTCTTTCTGAATGTTTTATTAGGTCCTAGGTCTCAAACCCTGTTCTCCGTATCGTTTTCCTATAGTGTTATAATATGCGAATCAATCACTGCTAGCTACAAAGAAACAAGGTAGGAATAAGACAAACATAATTTACATAAATTTGATTCATAAAGTGCTTGGCATTTTACTTCCATCAAGCTAAAAACCTGTTGGTGATACACTGTCAGAGTACGGATGAAAAATTAAACTCCAAACTTCCAGAAGGGTTTGGTCCAGAAGTATTTCACCAGAAAATTGTTATCATTTAAAGGCCAGTAACGTTAAAAATCTTTTTATCATCGGATCTCAAAGAATAATTGATCGGAAATTCCCTAACACGTAAAGAAAGCAGGATAAGTCCCTGTTTCCCATAAAAAATGATTCGAAATGCCCTCGTAATAAGAAATTTACGAGTTTCGTTGCAATTTGATTTTTAAGCTTTTCTAAAGCTTATTTAAATATGTATAAAATGTTTTATAGGTATGGAAAAGTATAGAATTCTGCTGTTGATTATTGTACTGGTATCGGTACAGACGTCTGTTGCCTTACAACCTGCTTTTCTTCCTGGAATTGCAAAAATTATAGCTAGAGATAACGCATATGGGAACTCAGATGGAAAATCAAAACGATCTGTTAACAAGGGAAATGGGAGAGTAAGATCAACAGCGTTGTAAGTGTTACAAGTAAATAATGTCGGTGCTAATACGAGTTACACCGATTTCATGAATTAAATGCTTTGAATATCGAACGCATTAAATATTTTTATGAGAATGTCGATAGCATACATTATTTGTTATATGACCAATGAAAAAATCTTTTACTTAAGAGTGCATTAAATATGTTAATTATTTTAAAATGATTGACAGGAAACAATCAACACAACCCGAAACATACAATTCACATGCAATTTTAGGCTTTTAAGTTTCATATCAATAGTTAATGCAGTGATTTTTTTCAAATCTCACATATCTCCTTGGGGCTGTCTGGCGTCCTTATTTTGTCTAGTTTTCTGTATTCCTGTTTTTGTATATCTGGATTTCCAATTGATTTCAAGATATCTTTCGATATCTGGATTTCCAATGTTTTGATTATATCTGCTCTGCTTAGATATATGTTGTAGAAACGGCCTTGTACACAAAGTAAATTTACCGCTACTTCGGTAGTTCGTTACTTGTTAAGTCTCCCAAACGAAGTTTGGGGAGACTTATTGTTTTTACTCAATTCTTTTTATTATTTTTTTTTATTCTTGATCTTCTTCTTCTCTTTCCGCCAAAATTTGTCCGACCATTTTCTCAGAGACTACTGGGCTAATCTTGACCAAACTTCATAGGAAGGTGGAACGCTATACCAAGAAGTGCAAACAGGTCTTGGAATTTTCAAAATGGCACCGGTTGCCATGGAAACGGCAAAAAAAGCGGGAAAATCAAAGTGCTCGGAATTGGATCAACATTTACAGGCAGGTTGCTTAGGACATGCGGAATAGGTTTCCAGTGTCCAAGACTTCAAAATGGCACCGGTTGCCATGGAAACGGCAAAAGAGGCGGGAAAATCAAAGTGCTCAGAATTGAATCATAATTTACAGGAAGGTTGCTTAGGACATGGGGAAAAGGTTTCCAGTGTCCAAGACTTCAAATTAGCACCGGTTGCCATGAAAATGGCAAAAAAGGTGGGAAAATCAAAGTGCTCGGAATTGGATGAAAATTTACAGGAAGATTGTTTATGACATGAGGAATGGGTTTCCGGTGTCCAAGACTCCAAAATGGCACCCGTTGTCATGGAAACGGCAAAAAAGGCGGAAAAATCAAAGTGCTTGGAGTTGGATGAAAATTTACAGGAAGGTTACTTAAGACATGAGGAATTGGTTTCCGATGTTAAAGACTTCAAAATGGCATCCGTTGCCATGGAAACAGAAAAAGGTCGGGAAAATTGAAAGTGCTCAGAATTGAATGAAACTCAACTGACAGGTTGCCTACGATGTGTGGAAGTGATTTTTAGCCAAGATTTCTGATTTGGGAGTTCGTTTGGGAGACTTTTGTATCAGCATCCTGATACAGTTATAAATTTTTATTTTTCATGTTTATGGATTTTGATTTTTGTAATCATCACTTCCCTCGTTCTTTCGGTATGCAAAATCAACCAGATATTAAAAACGTTATTTTTTGCACGACACTATCACTAATAGAAAGTATTGTTTCAAGAATTTTTTTGTGATGATTTTGAAGTGATATTGAAAAAAAAATGTATGAAACTGTGGAAAATGTGTGACTTGCATACAAGCTACATAATTTTTTGGTCGTCGTTCTTTGGATTTAGTGTTCAATGAATTTAGATTTTTTTGTGATAATATTTATGTCATCATGCAAAGTCAACATAGATTTTCTTCACTCTTTGCGGATTTAAATCTTTCGATTGTTCCCAACTCGGAAGGCTATAAAACACAAGTTGAAAAATCAGGACCAGAAAATGTTTATTACAACTTAATTTTTTAGATATTTTTCCACTTTTTGAACAGAAACTGTAAGACTTGTTTTATTTATGAACAATCAAAATCATATATAATATAGAAATTCAGACAAATGTGACAAATACATTCATGTGATAATTAACATTTTACTTTTTTTCAGTTTTTGGTGATCCAGTATGTTGTTACAATCAACTTCCCACAGATATACTGAGGAACATTTTTTGAAGAAAATGTCAAATGTCAACAAATTAAAATAAAGTTGATTCTTGTAATCTTATCAATATTTAAAAAAACCTGTAAACGATATGATATAAATTACACAATACCAAAGTTACTGGAAATTTAATTATCTGCATTTGGCCATTTCGACAACTTATGTCTTTTCAGTGCAGTTCAAACCAAAACATTTGGAAATATGTGTAATTATATGTTTAAAGGCTGATAGAGAATAAATTACCAATAGGGTCGGAATAGAAAAACGAAAATCACAGAAGGACAGAGCCATGCAAGAAGGATTTACTCCTTGGGTTTAGGCAAACTTTTCATAACTTTAGATATATCAAATTTCATAATAAAGTCGGTTTTCGCGGCAGCAAGGAAGTACTGGCTGCTGAGTTGGTGAATACATCTGAGACTAACAAACCACCAGCAGTGACGTCGACCAGTGGTAATAAATAGCACAATACCAAAGTAACTGTAAATTAGGTTCTCTTATGATGCACACTTTCTATCTATTCCTTACACGAATAGTTATTTGCGGTACATAACGAGACTTTGAAGCTGGAGTTAGATAAAAACTTGTTGAATCGCTTTTACAGGAATTTCATTGGTCGAGCGCCAAGAAATAACACATTACGCGTGATGTGCTATTATTTTTTCGACGTTTCTATTGGACCATTGTGAAATCTCGTTGGCCGTGATTAACGTTACCTAGCAACGGTGTTGTTATTTGAAAAAAAAACAGCAGTCCGGCACTAAATATTCACACATCATAAGAGAAATAGTTTTAACAACTCGAAAGAATTGTATATCGATGGATATCAACTCTCGTTATGTAATTTCAAATATAATAAACTCTCCAAAGGCTCGTTTATTATATTTTGAAATTACATAACTCTAGTTGATATCCGTCGATATACAATTCTTTCTCGTTATGAAAACTATAATTTCTTAATATGTCAATATGAGACACACTAGAAATAAGTAATTAAAAAAGCGCACACAACGCATTAAACTCGTATCTCATAGTACACTATAGACTGACTACCAAAAAAAAAAAAAAAAAAAAAAAAAAAAAAAACATATTGTGATAGAGGGATTGAAACGGAGAATTTTAAACTGACATGTGATCAGAAGGACAGTAAAATACTAGTAAAAGTATATAGTTCAGTATAAAAGTTTAATAAATATTAAAAATGAATGGTGAGACGGCAAGTGAAGTCTACCTAAAACGATAATAAATATAAGCTCACCAAAGAATCAACAGGCTTTAAAGAGCCTGTATGGCTCCCGCAGATCATAACTTAAAAGAGATATATGCTCTCTCCAATAGGATCCAAAGTTTAAAGTGCTCTCCTTGCACCGGCCAACTTGGATTTAATGTAGACATGCCAGATGCAAATTCTAAATGGGGCCATCAAAGGACTTTTGTTATCAAGTCTGATTTTAATTGGATTAGTGGTTTCAGAAAATTTATTCTTTATTGGAATAAAATATAAACCATGTCCCCGCCATTGACCACCTTGAATGAGGTACTGATTTGTAGGATACGTTTTTTTTCTAGGGGACAATCTAATTGGACTAGTGGCACTGATATTTGATAAGTTGTGGAACTTACGGATACCTTTATTGGAAGATAATAACAAAGTACCATTCTGTTCTTATTGGACAAGTTGTTTCCGATGCGTTATTCATTTGGTATAATTTCAATCCATCTTTCCAAAAAAGTAAGAAGGGGTTCCCTTTTCCATTTAAGGTAATAAATACTGCTGAAATCAAAACTTAAGAAACCATTATTGACTAATGTATAAATATTAGTCAATAATGGTTTATAATGTTTTGATGTCAGCAGTATTTCTGAAAATAAACTATAATTTAGCAGAATACTTTTTTTCCCAAAAGTTCAATTTTCTTGTTCGGTATCCATGGCAACTGCAAGCCTCGGCATCCAGCACAACCCATATCGCACCCCTATAAAAGATGGGCATGGGTTCCCCTTATAATCTAAGCAATACATATTGCTGAAAATTAGAATCATTCTGAATAACCGTATAATCAAGTTTATACATGTTGCTGAAATCATAAAAAAATATGTATCAGTATAAATTTTGCTATAAAATTTCAGTCTTCTTACATGGTTTCCACGGCAACAACCCATATCATACCACAATTCAAATAAAAATCGGTCATGGGTTCCCCTTATAATATACATATTACTGATAGCAAATCATTAAGAGTCCCCTTTCAAAAAAAAGAAAAGAAATTGCAGATGTTGCGATAAAAAATTAATGAAATCATAACATATTTGGAAAGGAAAGCAAGTTCATAATCTCCCTTAGTTTTATTATCTCCCTTTAAAATTTATCAATTTTCATTATAAATATTTAGGACACTCTACAATCGGTGTGTTGATCTACATGATTAGAACAATTTCATATATACGAACAAAGGATAACTAAAAACACCTACAATGGCCGAAAACTACAATAACATGCCACAATTTACAAGTGAACTGCACAAGAAAAACACTAAGTACAAGTAAATTACAAGTTGCATTAATAAAAACATTATTTCTTTATGAACAATAAAACTTAGCTTTTAAGCTCAGCTGACCCAAAGGCCTTGTGAGCTTTTGCGTTCACTTAGCGTCCTTCGTCCGTCCGCCAAAAATTTAAAAAAAATCTTTTCCTCTTAAACCGTTGAGCCAATTGTAACCATATATGGCTTGAAACATCACTAGGGTATGTAGTTTCAACATTGTGTTTGATTAGACCATACATCGATCATTTTGGCCGCTTTTATAAGAATAGAACATAGTGTATATATTTTTATATAATGTGAAAAACCCTTACAGGTATAAAAAAATCTGACGAGGTAAAAGTGATCAGCATTGCAAGACCTACCTGCCCTGCGATTTTCATTAAAATTCGAAAACCGAACTTGGAGTTATGGTCCTTTGTCATTGCTATATTTATCTTACACATCGAAAACGAAAGGAAATGGGGGTTATGTATCATTACATAAATGTTAAGCATATCAAGATATTCTTAAGCTTAATTTTGAAAAAAAATCTGGTGAACCATATAGGAGTGACATTGCTTTTTTTTTTTGTTGAATTTTAAGTTTTTTCAATGTTTTTTGTGTTATATTTTCAAAATTATTTTAGATAGAGTAAAAATCATAGTAGCAAAATGTTCAACTTATCAAGAACTTTAATCTCAACATATGTCCGGCATGTTTCCTATTCACCCAAGGTGACTTTCACTGAGGAGCAAAGTTTAAAAAAGGACCCTACAGGAAATTCTTGTAAATTGTTCATTCTTGAAAATTGTCAAATGCGTCAACTTTATATTAACTAGAAATGATAACAACATGGCCATCTAACAAATGTACGGTTTTTAGTACCAGTCATAACTCCAAGATTGCCGCCACTGCAGATCTTAGTTTAACATTCGACTCTTTTTGAAAATATTATAAATGGCTAAATCTTGAAAACCGTTTCATATTTCAAGGTGATTTTAATTAGGTATGATAACATGATGGTCATCTAGCAAATATTATACCTTTGCATCAATCGCAAATCCAAAATGGCCATCACCGAGAACACAGCTTAACATAAAATCCTATAGGAAATCTTGTAAATTGTTCATTCTTGAAAACTGTTTCATACGTCAAGTTGATATTCACTTGACTCTTTAACAATAAGGCCATTAAAAATGTATGAATTTTGTATCGATCATAAATACAAGATTTCTGCCACTGTAGATCGCAGTGTAACATCAGACCCTAAAGGAATATGTTGTAAATACTATTTTGAAACCGTTACCTGTATCAAGTTGATATTAACAAGGCATTGTACCTTGCATGTTATTCACCAAATTTAATATATTATTACAAATCAGAAATCCAAAATGGTCGGCACTTGGTTAAACATAGAACTCGATGGGAGTATCATAAATAAATTAATAATTCTTGAAAACCATCTCATCAATCAAATTGATTTTAACTAGGCATTTTAAATGAGTTACCTACAAGATCAATGATCATACTACAAATTGGTTTTCACCCCAGATTAATCATATCATTAAACCTTGAAGGAAAATTTGATTTAGCTTTCAGGTGAACAATACCGGCTTATATGTGAGCCTTTGGTTTTGTTATCAAATCATATCAAACATATGATTTAAGGCTTTCCTATACCCTACGGGTTTTCACATTTACCCATAGGGTCTACTTTGCAGGCAGCCATCTAGTACAATAAGGACCTACCAGACAACTTTTTTGAACCAACTAATCGCAATTTTTACTAAGTTTGGTTCTAATTTGACTAGTTGTTTATAGAAGGAAGAATGTTAACTATGTTCCCCACTGGCAGCCAGCATGGATGGGGAAAGGACCTGACGGATAACAGTTTTCGAATTGACATTTTCACAAAGTTTGGTTCTAATTGGGCTGGAAGTCACAGAGGAAAATAGCTTTGGTGTTTTCTATTTGGTCCAATGTTAAAGCTATGTTGCCTGCTGCAGTTAATTTTGGATGAGGTACGGACATGAGCGACACAATATTTGTAGGAGGCAACCTATGGACTTTTGTGACCAAGTTTTAGTTTCAATTGGCCTTGTGGTTTCAGAGAAGATTTTTGAATGAAAGGTTTACGGATGGACGACGGACGCAAAGTAATGACAAAAGGTCACCCTCCAATAGTTAGTTGAGCTAAAAATGTGGGTCTATTAACGACGATGCTGTCAATTTTTATATGTTCAAAGCTTCAAATATAATGGCTTTGATAAAGATTTAAGTATGATGTACCCAAACCAATTGAAAGGATCTGATGTCTGAATCTTTTGAAGCAAAAATTGAATTATGATAATCGATGTTATATCAGTCGTTATGCAACACAATATATCAAGTTAAATATACAAAGAAAACAGTTTTTTGGCATGATGCATCCGAACATCAACTTTCTCTCATCGCCTTTCAATAGTCCGAGTGGGGCAATTTCTTCCAATGATTACGTGTATATATGTTTGCTCAATTTTTATATATTTTTGTTTTGATAGCGTACAGCCGTAGATCGAACAATATCGGAAGAGCCGTTTGTTACTGCTTCAAAAACATTCTGAAGATCTTCTTCGACAAGTATCCCTAGTCTTTCTTGCCGATTATGACAGTATTTAAACTTAATTAAGAACGGAGATACATCTTTCTGTAGAAGGTAAAGCCAAAAAAGATATTAAAAATAAGTTTGAGCCAAATAAAATTACACTTATGATGACGTAATCAATATTTAAATTATTGATCGACAATATTTTTGTTGAATTGGTGAAACCGCTCATACGCCTATTTTAGCTTCATATCTACATTTTTTGTATATATTGGTACGTTTGAGTCTTGTATGCCCTCCCTATGAAGTAACATTTCAGCATCCAGTCTTGTACACCCTTCCTATGTAGTAACATTTCGACAGCGATTTTCCAATTTTTAGATTCGAGTTGCACTGACGAGATGTAAATTCATCGAAATGGGGCCTTATATGCAACAGTGAAATTCAAATGTAGTGTCGAGGGTTACTCAAATTGTGATGGTCAAATTCCTCAGTGGAAAGCTGTTATCAATAATATCACATCCTGAAACTCTAACTCGATTGGTCTTTGATTTCAGACGCATATATCTATATATATTTACATGACTACTATTTTCTTCATCAAGAAGATCCTTGGAGCTTATTCTGCCTTTAAGCTGAGTTTTTGGGAAATATCGATTGACAAAAAAACGTCAACTCATCCTGCCCATCTTTCGGATGACACACAAAGACTTCTCAGTTTTTGTTTTGGTTTGTGTCTTCTCAATAGTTATTTATTTTATTTCATTTCATAGAGTAGAGTAGACATTTAATATGGAACTTTGGATTTTTTTTCCTCCCGTCTGCTCAGCGAGATCCATCAATCACGGGGCTAAATGGGTAGGTACAGGAAATTTACCAGCCAATCTAAGGTCTTGTACACCCTTCCGAGGAAGTAATATTTCGGCAGCGGTTTTCCAATTATTAGATCCGAGTTGCACTGACGAGATGTAAATTCATCGAAATGGGGCCTTATCTGCAACAGTGAAATTCAAATGTAGTGTTGCGTGTCACTCAAATTGTAGTGGTAAAATTCCTCAGTGGAAAGATATCACATCCTAAGACGTTAACTTAGTTGGTCTTTGACTTCAGACGCATATATATATATATATATGTTCATCTCCCCGGATTTGCGAATATTTACGCTAATGCAGGGCCTAAAAACTAAAATATAACGGTCTTTCGTAGGAACCCAACGGGGTTACAATTAGAGAAATGAATATCGAGATTGCCTTCCCACCGAGGGATTTGGCTGTTCTTCGAATGCACAGATATTACAGACAGATTACACTACCCACGCTATCTCTGTGGGAGACCAAAGGGATGTAAAATAGATCGAACTACAAATGTATTTTATGTGACACTTAAGTATATTAATTAACCGAAATAATATAGCGCGGGTAGTGTAATCTGTCTGTAATATCTGTGCATTCGAAGAACAGCCAAATCCCTCGGTGGGAAGGCAATCTCGATATTCATTTCTCTAATTGTAACCCCGTTGGGTTCCTACGAAAGACCGTTATATTTTAGTTTTTAGGCCCTGCATTAGCGTAAATATTCGCAAATCCGGGGAGATGAACATATATATATATATATATGCGTCTGAAGTCAAAGACCAACTAAGTTAACGTCTTAGGATGTGATATCTTTCCACTGAGGAATTTTACCACTACAATTTGAGTGACACGCAACACTACATTTGAATTTCACTGTTGCAGATAAGGCCCCATTTCGATGAATTTACATCTCGTCAGTGCAACTCGGATCTAATAATTGGAAAACCGCTGCCGAAATATTACTTCCTCGGAAGGGTGTACAAGACCTTAGATTGGCTGGTAAATTTCCTGTACCTACCCATTTAGCCCCGTGATTGATGGATCTCGCTGAGCAGACGGGAGGAAAAAAAATCCAAAGTTCCATATTAAATGTCTACTCTACTCTATGAAATGAAATAAAATAAATAACTATTGAGAAGACACAAACCAAAACAAAAACTGAGAAGTCTTTGTGTGTCATCCGAAAGATGGGCAGGATGAGTTGACGTTTTTTTGTCAATCGATATTTCCCAAAAACTCAGCTTAAAGGCAGAATAAGCTCCAAGGATCTTCTTGATGAAGAAAATAGTAGTCATGTAAATATATATAGATATATGCGTCTGAAATCAAAGACCAATCGAGTTAGAGTTTCAGGATGTGATATTATTGATAACAGCTTTCCACTGAGGAATTTGACCATCACAATTTGAGTAACCCTCGACACTACATTTGAATTTCACTGTTGCATATAAGGCCCCATTTCGATGAATTTACATCTCGTCAGTGCAACTCGAATCTAAAAATTGGAAAATCGCTGTCGAAATGTTACTACATAGGAAGGGTGTACAAGACTGGATGCTGAAATGTTACTTCATAGGGAGGGCATACAAGACTCAAACGTACCAATATATACAAAAAATGTAGATATGAAGCTAAAATAGGCGTATGAGCGGTTTCACCAATTCAACAAAAATATTGTCGATCAATAATTTAAATATTGATTACGTCATCATAAGTGTAATTTTATTTGGCTCAAACTTATTTTTAATATCTTTTTTGGCTTTACCTTCTACAGAAAGATGTATCTCCGTTCTTAATTAAGTTTAAATACTGTCATAATCGGCAAGAAAG